>JAQLOL010000025.1:25021090-25032306 GCA_029783665.1 Naso thynnoides
TAGAAGTGACAGTCGGAACCAGTTCAGGTTTGGTGACCCACTTTCTGTGTGTTTTTTTCCCCCTTTTTTTTATTAATTTAGAGCTGACATTTCTGTTTTTCTGATTCATCTGCAGGCACCTGAATGCACCACAGCCTTTTTAGTGACGTGATTGGTTGGCTGGACTGCCAGAAATCGCACTTCTGCCGTCAGCTTGTGTGGGGCTGTGTGTGACGAATCAAACGTTAAGGACGCTTATTTTCATATCAGAAACGCCTCGTTTTTTGAGTTTATGGCAAGCGTGGCAGTATTATCTGTCGCTGTATGTTGCGCTTCTGTTTATATAAGTCGGGCTGACAGTCGGGTCAGTCAGAGTTTTGGAAATGACAGTCGGTCATCGGTCCAGTTCAGTCAGAACCAACGTGGGTTCGTAAGGGTATCGGGCTGAGAATGTTGGCCCGATTTCACCTCTAGTGTACAATATGAATGTGACAAATAAATCTTTTTCAAATTGGAATGTTGACTTTTAAGGTGGACTAATTAAGTCATGGCATTGTGCATTGAATAACATACAAGAAAACATTCGACCTTAAAAGATGCAGTTGAGAGATATGGGGAAAGAAATGATTTTTTTTTTTTTGTTGTTGTTAACCAGTAAATTTAAACTTCCGTAAAGAATTAACATGTGAAGGTAGTAAAGCATTCTTTTATATCTTTCGGAACAGCTAAAAGGTAAAAGAACTTTTAAAAAGTTAGCCATGCAGGCTAATGATGCACGTATGCATGTGTGATGGGGGTGCTGCAGCTAACATTTTTTAATCAGCACTACACCAGATCTCATCAGAGCCAGCAGTTTTCTGTTTTACACTCTCCTCACTGCAGAGCATCTTTCATGAAAGGCACTGGCCTATTATTAAATCATTTAACATTAGTGCACATTGTCTGACCATGAAATCCTATGCGTCGTCACCTACAGTCTGCCGGAGGCCGCTGATATGCACTCCAGATCAAGACCAGCATGAAAATAACCTTCTGGTGCTCCATGATGTACTGTAAGCTAAAAAAGAAATTGTGAAAAATTTGCCTTTTAACCCATCCAACTGTCTAACCCATAACTGAGCAACCGAACAACGTATCCAACTCGCACCTGGTGTGTTCCACAGAAGTGAACTTTTAGGTGTGAACACTACTTTAGACTCCTGAACCAAACTGGTTCAAGCACGGAGCTAATTTGGTGGGTAAGCACCCTCTGTGACCTCACCATGCCTGTTGCAACCGTGTGACAAAGACACAGGATCTGCTGCTCTCAGTGAAATTCTCTTTTTCCTAAATCCAAGTTTGATCTTTCTCTGAGTTCATCTTTCCTGAGAAGCATCAAAACCAATTGACTACTGTGTAAGAAACTGGAACCCCTATTTGTCAAAGCAGTGATTCACATAGCTTTATGTGTAAACCAAAACCAGTCGGCCAGTCAGCTTGTCTGTTTTCAACATTAGCTGCTCATCTGTCTTTATCATTGACGGTTTCTTGAGGGGATTAAAGGAAGTGCTCTGATGGCTTTGAATGGATTATGAATAATGACACGGCCGCTTTCACTGCAGGGTGAAAATCGCCTATCATTCCAAGTGAGGTAACTGGAGAAGAGGGTCTTATAAAGTGAGATGGACAGGAATGTATCGGATTTGAAGTCATAGATAAACCATGCCTCAAAATAATTTCTGAGGTTTGGTTGAAGCACCCAGCCACAGAGCGTGACACTCGTGGATTTAGATAATAAACTGTACCCTAACCACGCATGACAGCACATCATCAGGAATAAATGCTAACTAGGTCTGTCACTGAAAAAGACAAGTATGGTGTAAAGGCTGATTTTAGAGCAGAAAGCTACAAATAGAAACAGTGCATGTTCTGCTTTTTCCAGCTGCTATTCTGGTTTTAGACTTTGAGTGGGCTCTGTGTCGAAGACATTACATAAGCTATACTCAAGTATAGAATCACACAGTGATGGAATGCACAGAGTGCAGTGGAACAGAATTGCTTACACAGATTTTCTAAGGTTATGCCCTTTTTTGAGGTAAGAGATGGGATAATGCAGCAAGTGCATTATACACTGAACAACTTCCAATGAGCGATTTAAATGTGTGATACTAATACCCCGTTTCCACTGAGCAGTACGGTTCGTTTTGGTATAGTACCGATTTTTTTGTTTCCACAGTCAAAAGGGTACTTAATGACTGTACCCTGCTGTACCTAATTTGGCCACTTTTTTTGTTGGGGTACCAAGCATCCCAAAGGGTCCAAAGAGTGAGGAGATACACACGCTGCAGTCCATTGACTGCAAGCAGGCAAAAAGCTGTTTTTAAGTGTTGTTGTAGAACTTTAATATATCACTTCAGTAAGTTTTATACGTATTTTTAGGCAAGAATGTTACTATGTGGATTTAAATAAGTAGTCATTTTATCCAAATCACACTTGTTTATGTATGAGTCATAAAGTTTTCAGACTTGTGAGGAGCTGCAGCTTGCGGGTGAGGCCTACATTTCTGCTGGCTGGTTAAGCTGCCACTCCGGATAAAAAGTCAACCGATGAACCGATGATCTGTGCGGAGATTAAACGCTGGCTGTAATGTTTCTGTGGCACTTTAAAACATGAAGCAAAAGCGAAAGGACGCTTTGCTCCCCTTTCACTTGGATTCTTTGTCATTAGTTTAAAGGTACTGGCGAAAAAAGATCATTTCATTTATTGAGCCGCTCAGATGCATCTTTTAAGGTGGAACGTTTTCTTACATGTTGTTCAATGCACAAGTTCCACCATGAATTAATCAGCCCACCTTAAATGTCAAAGTGACAATGTGAAGAGGTTTTAAGAGGATTTATTTGTCACACATACATATCGTACATGTACAGTAGTGGAATGTTTGGTTTATGAGGGTGAAATAGGCCTACTTTTCACCTGGACAAAAAGAGTGGCACAGCGCCCTTACGGCGCGCAGCACATCACATCACAACAGCATAGCGCTGCCCACTAAGTGAGAGTATGGTCAGCAGTGGAGATGCAAGCCAGATCTAAGGGTACCAATTCGAAGTGTACTGTACTGTGCCAAACTGAGCTGTGCCACTCAGTGGAAACAAGGCTTAAGATGACAATATAGGGTATGCCTTGGTCTCAGTGTTCTGTGTCATTTTTGAACTGCTGACACTGGTGGAATAAATTACAACAGACAAAAGTTAAAAAACTTAAACCTCAAAAATGTACCTTTTCCATTCTGCATTATCACTTTTCTTACCTACCCCTATTAAAATGATCCCACAGTCTAGCATCTGTGTTGGACCTCTACTCCTCGCCTCCTGCAGTGAATCGGTAGGAAAAAATTTATGTCACATTGACAAAGCATTATGACGGCGTGAGACCAGAGGTATGAGAATTTTTTAAACCAATTTATATAATCACTAGTCATCACGTGTCTTAGTTTTGTTTAAAAAGCCTCAGTAGCCACTGGATGATAAATACTTTTGTAACTTTCTTTACCTCAGTCTTGTTCTCCCACCTTTGCTCTATCCCTGTTGCTCCTCTCTCCTCTGTAAAAGACGGAGAAAGCCCTGCATGCCAAATTGGGCACATGTGCAGCAGAAGTGTGAGCTATTAGGTATTCTGTTTACACCACACTAAAATAAATGGAGTGGTTTAAGTTTGGGGATATCCAAGGCCTGGGGTACCAGCTGTTGGGTCGTTCGGTTTGGTCCGCTTCCACTCGCATGTCAACAGGACAGACTGTTTCCTAATTACTGCTGCAGTACGTGGTGTGGTCTCAGTCACACAGCCGAAGGGGACAGAGGAAAGTGGAGGCAATGACGGGCTCAGCAAACTATTAGAAGGTTGAGTTAACTTTTGTGGAAGTATTGTAAACAGCTCAATGGGCTGACATGGGACCTGGGCTCTGGAGCATTATTTCAATTCAAATGCGTCATGCTCTCTTTCATGTTTGACTGACACTAGTTTGTGTGGGCCTAGCAATACAAATTAGGATGAATAAGAGTGGTTGGTGGACATCTACATCACTGGTTTTTGTTTACATTCACAAAGAAACTTGTCTGTAAGCCTTATTTCAATTAAAGACTGATTACGTTTGCCTACATTTTAAATTCCCCTCCAACAGAGTATCCCTGTTGCCATGAATAAACCTGTTAAGTGAAAAATTCTGTGATGACCTTCCTGCATATACGACAGTATACAGCTGGAAAGGTATGAAAATAGAACCCAGTGAAGTTATGATCTGTGAGATGACATCACAAGTCTGGGTCTGACTGTGCTGACAGAGAAAAACAACAGTCAAAGAACACTTCCATGGTGCAGTAATCTGTGGGATAACTAAGGCGTCCTGCGCAGGACTCTCATCATGAGAATATAATATTAACACAGTTGTGATGTTTATAGCGGCCAACCAAAAACCAGAATATCAAAGTAACAAAAATACCGTACATGTGGTCACACTCTTGATAGTAAAAGTTGCACACTGTAGACCAGAAGTCATAAACAGACCTAACACATTAAGCACAGAGACGTCCATATGCCCCAATCAGTAAAGTACCACATGAGCACTGTGTGCGTAGACATACACGTGTGCATACACCATGACGTCCTGTTCCCGTATCAAGTGGAGCTCTGTCAGAGAGTTGTCAGCACTTCCTGATGGACTTCAGATGGAGCTGGTTGTGATGTGGGCTCTGTTAACTGGTGCAGTCAAGATGCAGCAAGCAGCCACACAATGGGAGCACTTAACTTTGCAGTTAGACACTTGAGCAGACAGACGGGGACATCTAAAAAAGCCAGCCAGTCAACCAGAGAGTCAGTGCGCCACAAAGACACGAGACATTACATATGTAACTGTACGTAAAGTAAGCAAATGGGCTAACAGAGGTCCCTGGAAGCCATAATCACAGAGAAAGCTAAGCCTGGCTTGGCTAAGCCAAACCTCTGCACTTTACAGTAACGAAAGAGAGAAGGAGGCAGACAGGGACATGGGCAGAATTTCCTTAAGTACATTTGGGACTAGTGTCTGGAAATGTAAAGCTGCTTCCAGATATGTGTGACAGCTAAAAACTTCTGAATATGGTCAAGTCAGACAGAATTAAGAAGTAAGCACTCTCGCTGATGCTTAAACCCCAAAGACAAGCATTGGTACATATTAGTAAGCCAAGAAAATTACAGTTATTATTGATAAATTTGTGGGTGCCAGTTTTAAAGAATAGTGTGATAAGCAAAGTGGACTACTGTTGACATGAAGGCTTAACACCTAATCCAGCAGTACAGCGGTACTTGGCTAGATTAACCAAAAAGCTTTGGGACAATAGCCCATGACCTGTAAAGAGCCAAGGACACAAACAGAATACTTTGTTAGACCTCATTTTATATTAATCAGTCTGCTAGGGCTGTTTAAAGCCTTTTCAGGCAGTGCAATTTTGGGACTCTTTCCTGATTGGTCAGCCTGTGTCAGTGTGATGACAAAGTGATGACAACAGGTGATTAGCAATCATGCAGGCTAGGGTAGGATAGTATCAGAGAAGAGGGGAATTTAAAACACATATTGGAAATAAGTTGTTTCTTTATTTCTATAAACAACTGTTTTGCTAAGACAGCGTCTAGCTTCAAGGACAGCTGGCAAGATATTTATGTGCTAACTGGCAAGCTGACCGGATACCAGCACAATTTTTCAAGAACATGGAGGGTGCTGGTGATGTATCACCAGTTGTGATAACAACAGCTGGGACAGCGAGAACCCCAGGCATAGTATTTGTGATATAGTTCCAAAAATTCAACAACGCCAGGCTAAACTTTTTGTGCATCTGTAAATCATTATTTCTCTTTTTTTCAGTACACTTGATGTCTGTTAGATATTGAAACATTGGACTTACTGACTTTGTGCTGTTTAGATTTTTACCAAATTAATAAAGATTGTTTCATATTTTTTTTTTAAAGAAAAATGCATCTGCTTCAATTACAGTATGACTGAAGAGAGTTTATTTCGGTACCTGTAGGGTAAGGTGTTTGACAGCATCCCAGGCATGAGCGATGAGCTCTTTCATTCTCTCCTCTGAGGTTGTCCATGATTCCTCTCTCGTGGTGTCAGGCATAACCTTCATTGGAATAGACAGGGGACGTGATTCTGGAAAAAACAACAAAAAGTAATAAGAATCATACATGGTTTGAAAACATATTCTGGCTATGCATCATTTCCAGTACTGGGTCTACACAGTATTTATATGAATAAGGTTGTTTAAACTTAAGGTCCTGCCATGATATAATAGTTTTACCCGCAGAGCACTGCAGCACCTCATAACAAACTATATAAAATCAATACATGGTAGATGAGAAAATGTACTGTCCTGCGTTCAGTTATTTAGCTCTCTTCATACTTCACTGTTATTTTCATTTGCTGCACAGTATCATGCTATATGATATTTAAGTGACACTTCATTGAGGTGATGTAATGTTGGCACTCAGGTTCCTTGTCTCCTACAGCGAGAGGGAACTATGAGAACTGAGAGAGTGCATGCAGGCACACACACAGTGTTCTAGACATGACATGTACTGCTGTGGTCCAGACGAGAGCCGATTGTCTGTGCTGACACTCATGGCAACAGCCAAGCACACAAATCACACGGCAAAATCCCCATCCATTAGCCTCTGCGCTCACCGTATGAACCTGAAGGTCAAAACACACCGTCGACATTCAAAAAACTTCTTCTGAGTGAAGAAAGCAGACAGATAAAGCAGAATCGGAGTGTGAGAGAGATGCTTAAGGAGAAACAGAGGGCCTGACACAGAAGCGTATCGACAGAGCACACATTCTAGCAGGTTAGCCTGATGTCTGTGGATGTTAAAGCCATCAAGGCATCAGAGGTGAGGGAAGGGGGGGGGGTCTCTCTGAAGACACATTAAGACATATTCCATGATTTAAAGGTCTGCCTTGCTCAGCAGCTCTCTCCCACTGTTGTCATGAAACAGCGGTGATGTCACAGCACCACCGTGGCTCCTCAGACGCAATGCTCCTAAATATCACTAAAACAGCCAAATGGGTTGGCCTGGCAACAAAAGTGTGTTGATGGGGAAATGGATGAAAAGGATGCTTAGTTACCCTGGTTTGTGGCCACCCTGGCAACCTGCCTAAAACTGGGTGGGTGGAAGTGTGTGTGAGTGTGTGTATGGCTGAGTGACTAAGGTCACAGGTGCATATGTGTAAAATTTGTGTGTGTGATTGCGTGTGTATGTATGTGTAAGTGGAATAAAGCAGACTGAAGGTCGAGATCATCGTGTCTAGACTCTCTTAGAGTATTTTCTCACACTCAGCATCCAGGTGCTTCTGGCTCTGAAATGAAATGATGAACTGTATTTGTCATGATGCAATCAGAGTTACATCATTATGCACTACTATAATACTTTGAGAACACTGTACATCCTTTACATTTGACAAACTTAATTCTAAATTTTAATATGATACCGATACCAGTATCCCCAGCTTGTGGTTTATTTTATTAGAAACAGGACCCAGTGCTGTATCTAATCAGTACTTAGTAATGGCCAGTATACAAAGTTAAAGCTGCAGTTGCTAACTTTGGGGTAAATATCAATAACTTTCTGGGTTTTATTTGAAAAAAAAAAAACAACAACAAAAAGTCGTAACACCCACAGACAGCAATTGGGAAGTGACGTTGTCTGAGAGTGTCGCGAGATCTCTGTTTTCCCATCATGCCTCTGTATTCAAGATTGATAGTTTTCCAGTCATACTTATACCTCAGTCTTCTTCCTCAGCTACACTGTTTGCATGAGCCTCATATAAAAAAAACCAGCAACTCTGCTGAGCTCTCCCCTCCCTGTTTTGGTTCTAGCTCGCATTTTATTTCATTTGTCGCTGCTTTCACCAAAGATTCCCATCGAAGCAAAATGGTTGCAGCCAAAGGTGCAGCTGAGTAAGATGGTCCGTCTCAAATAGTCGCCAGAGGCCAGTTTTAGAGTGCAAGGGCTGTCACTTGTGTTAACAACCAATCAGTTTGTAGCGATGTCACCTGTCGCTAAGAAACACAACTTAAACCAGCTCTGAAATGTTCCGTAAATGGCTGAAAAGTGTCTGTCATGGTCCACAGAGCCAAGCCAGACCACAGAGCCAAGGAGAGGTGCAGAAGCCTCGTGTTTCTCAAGACCATCTGTATTACAAAATGCTGGAAGTTTACAATGAAGTCTTTGCAGGATGACACCAAAGATAAACTGCCTACCTCACCTTTAAGTCATCAGGGGAAAATCTGTGTATTTTTTCATATTGCAATACATATTGCAAAGAAATCATTCGGGGAAAAAACGTTTCAATATCTGCTGTTTCCAACATCCTGCAGCCCTGACCCACTGGTGGCAAGAAATGTACTTTGACAGACTATGTTTCATTGACCGGGTAATGCGCAGAAAGTGCAGCATACGGTAAACCGCTGTGATATCATTGGGTTGTCAATAGTGTTTTGTTGCAGAGGGCTGTGTGTGTTGGAGTGTTCCTGTCAGACTGCATTATAGAGCTCTTTCCTGTGCAGCTCTGCTGGGGATCCAAAGAGACATGACAGAGCTCTGTGGCTGCTGCTCTCTGTCATGTGGCTCAGCTGTCTAGACCAAGGAAACTTTACCCCAGGGATTGGGCATGCTCTGTGTGCATATACGCGTGTATGTGTGTGTATGTGTTTGCAAGTTAGGCTGTGGAGGTGTTGTGTATCTGCATGTGCGCTTTTTTTAAGTGTGTGTGCATGAGTCAATGTGTGCACCCATGGTGACATAAATGTCTAAGCTCACATACAAGTGTGTATGTGTTAGTGTGTGTGTGTATGATTTCAGTTCCACTGGTGTTTATCACTGGCAATACCACAGTCTCACAACTTGCGTCAAGTTTCTGGTTACCCCCTCCCCCACCCATTACTGTATATCCACACACATTGCCCTGACAACACACAACAGAAAAAAAACACTAAACAGACCCCAGAAATGATTCACACCCTGATCTATCATCATTGATGAAATCTTTCAATAAACAGAAACAGATCCTCCAAGTTTCAGAAACATCAATCCAGGTCAAACGCACTCATTGAGTCGCGTCTCTCCAAGTCACCAAAAATAATCTATTACACACCGTGAGATTGTTAGCATGAGGGCGGAGTGGACCAGACATGGTTATAAACCGGAGACTATGAACCATTACAATAATGCAAGCTTACGTGAGTAGGTGTGCAGTGGGCAACAAGCAGCATGAACTCACATTAACCTGGCTGGCTAATTTTACAATGCCAACACACAGAGAGTATTAATATGTGTGTATTCCACAGGCACACACACACACGTCTGCCCAGAGTCTGAAATTAGGCCAACAGAGAAGGCAATGAGCATTTGATTCAGCTTTTAACACCCTGAACTTCTGCTACCTTCACACCTCAAATCAATCACGCTCAACAATTCATGCTCTGAAGGAACCATCACTCTTCTTATTACTGCTTTTTGGCCAAGCCTCAAAGGTGGTGCTGGCTTCAGTTTTCACTTAAAAAGTGGTTATTGCCTTACTTCTTTAGACCTTGTGGGTAACCTTCACCTGAAACCTTTCTTGACATTGGGGTAGTCCTTCCCAAGAGAGAGTCTGTTAGGTCAATCAGGAAGTGTGCTGAAGAACAGCACAGGCAGTAACAATGCAGGGCCAGTCTTCGTGCAGCTCTCTGCTTTGTTTTAAATATCACTCCAGGACTCTGTTTGTTAATCCTGGGGTCATTATTTGGAAGGAAACTGCCATATTTTGTTATAGTGACTTGGCGCCCACCACTTATGCAGGGAAGGGATTGAGAAAAAGAGACAGGCAGGCAGGGACAGAGAATGAAAAAGACAGAGGGAACACAAGAAGACTAAATTCAAATGAAAGAAATATGACAAGAGCGCCCAAGGCTCTTAAACCTACCCAGGCCTAACAAGTCCTAAGAGTCCTCTTAAATGGGGGTTATTTCCCCTGTCTCGTGCCATCTCAGCCATGTCCTCATTTTCACCCTCTGCTGGGCCATTAGGCTAATAACATATTGGCCAAACTCTGACCATACACTCTTCCCTCTCCTTCCCTCCTTTGTTTTGTTCTCACTCTCTCCAACCACTCCCACTGTCTTTCTCCCAGTGTTCAGCTGGTGTGTGAAACTGCCAGTCCAGTTCCTCATAAACGTTCTCGCGTTCCGATGGTGATTATTCATCCTCTTTAACAGCTCAATCATATCTCCCAGCAAGTGAAAGGCCCAGTTCTTTGAAGCCCACAGCCTGAGCATGTGTCAAGTGATCAGAGAAAAACACTGAGACCAGAGCCCCATTACAACACGCTTGACTTTAAGGCGCAAAACAAATCAGCGTTGCCTCATTTCTTGATGTACAACACAACACTGCCACGGCAGTGTAACACTGCTGTAAAACGTGTGAAGGCGTGTGGTGTGGCGAGTGTAAATCGCACATCATACGAATGCACAGTTCACCTCCAAGAGTCGAAAACATGTGTGAACACACACAAATTCACTCTGGTACACCCACAGACACACAGCACTAACATCAGAGCGCCAGTGAAACTTCCACTACAGATTTAACAGTCTTAACAATAATGGCACGAACTGTCCATATGGCCTTCCCGAGTGGTTGAACATGTTAACCATAAAAACAGTCTCATTGAAGGATCTCTGCATTTCCGCGGGCCGCCTGCTATCTTTCTGGTATGTTCCCTATTACAAATGGTTTACAGTGAGTTGAAGTGTTGTATATTCTGTTACAGCTGCGTGCAAAGGCAGCAATGGGGCTCTTTAATAAACCTGCCCGCCTATTTGTTTTGGATGCAAGTCGGTGTTTATTTAAATATTTACGTGACTCCATTTGTTATGGCGTTATTGAAGCAGCTATGAAAAAGCAGTGGTGTGTCCAGGCTGACAGAGCGGGTGAGGAATGAGGGTGAGGGTGTGGCAAGAGGACTTTGTGCTTTAAAAGTTTTATCTTGCCCTTTTTTTGGTTTTTAACTTTGCTACACATACTGTGTCCGTGTACACACCGCTTGATAACTTGTGCTGCCAGCCTTACTTTAGGAAAGTCTCTGAGCCCGTTGAGACAATTATGGTAGGAAGATTTTCCAAATCAGACATCTGGTCTCTGGTGAGAAAAAGGCAATAAGAGAAAACACTTCACAAAATCAGTGTGTTTAC
>JAQLOL010000025.1:25034718-25065415 GCA_029783665.1 Naso thynnoides
TAACTATGGTTATACAGCACTACATGCGCATTACAATGCATTATAAGAATGTTCATAATACTTTACAGATGGATAATTTAAGTAATGTGTTATCAAAATATCTATTACCTTTTACCATGTGCTGTTTTCACAGTCAAAGACTCGATCCTCTGGTACTGGCTTCAGTCCAATTCAACCAATGCTGGTTCTGAAAGTTAACAGTCTCTTGTAACATGCACCCTGGATGTTTAACATGTGCAATGACCAAAACCAGAGAGAAAGAGAGACAGAATGAAATATTTTGTTGCCAAATGGGGCTGAGTGGATATGGTTTCTGAGATTCGAGCTGGGCAGCCCCACAGCCCCAGAATGATATCACCTTGCCCTCAGTGCTTTCTGGGGAAATGATCTGCAGTGAACTGGCTTTGTGTGTCTCTGTACATTTGCCTACACATTAACAGGCACCTTACAAAAGCCTGCAGGAAAGTCCCCCTTGATTACTACGAAACTGTAGCTAGGCTGAATGTGGTAACAAAACAGCATAACACTCTCTTTACATCATAAAAGTGCCAGGCACGCATTCAAATGGCCAATTGAAAGCAGGGACATGTAGCTAGTGCAATTGTTCTGAGGAGGCTTTGAACTGCTAAAAACTCTGAAAATGATTTTCTTCCAGTGGATTATGATTTTCAGTAATTCCCTGAGGTGATTTCTGTGGAGAAATCAATAGCTCCAGTGGAAAACTATGATAATCAATAGGCACAGAAAATGACTGCTCTAGCCAGTTTATAATCAGGCAGAACAAAACACGCACTATATCAATATTCCATATACCCAGCACTTTGGGTCATTTAATCTTATAACAGTATTTTAAACAACCACACTCTGGACAATGTAAACTGTTAACTAATATTTCTGAATGCATGGTTAGAGTACAAACTGTGGGCTTTATTGTCTCAGGCAGGCAGAACAGTATGTGTCCTGGAAAAGAAAACCTCACTATAGTGGACTCAAAGAGGTGGATAAAGCTGCTAGAGTGGCCTTTTAAACAGTGAACACAGTCTTTTTTTTTTTTTTTACAGTGTTCTCAAATAAGAGATTAACAACAGTATAGAAGTATTTGCCATTCAAATGGACTGCATTTATATCACACTTTCCTGTCTTTCCACGACCAAAAGCTCTTTACAACACAAGTAAGCATGCACGCCATCAAAAAAACATTCAGGTGAGCGGCTTCTCTACAAAGTGCCAACCTACTCATCAGAAATACATACACACACATTCACACACCAATGGAACAGTTGTTGGGAGAAATTTGGGCTTCTGTATCTTGCTAGAAATGCAGTCGAAGAGATCAAACCAGTGACCCTCTGATAAGACCCGCTCCACCTCCTAAGACACAGCTTTACCAAAAGCTGCAGTCGTTATAATCAAACCCTTACCCTCACTATTGTTGTGGGACAAAAAGTAGAAAAGCTAAAAACTTGATTCAAAAAACTGTCAAATAACAGCAGCTCCTCTCTGAGGGGCAGTTTAAGCGGCGCAAGTCTTTGAGTCAAATGCTAAACTTTTGTTGCAGTTTGGTCTTACTTTTACATTCTGGCACCCCTGACATCGCAAACTTTTAAAACTGGGTTCAAGAGTGTAATCTTTTGAAACAACAACCTTCCCTCTGGCTGTGTAAACTGGCAGAACAGAAAGCCTGTGAAAGCGGTGACTAAACTAATGCTAATGCTTAGATAGTCAATGCATTCTGCAGTAGCCACTACCAAACTCTGATTTAACGCTCCGCAGTGCAACAAAAGAAAGTCCAATATGACAACAGTCTACTGAGGAAAATTTGAGCATTTGGATTTTTTTGTTGTTGTTTTTGAGCAAAATTTTAGAAGTCAAACTATAGCTGAATTTCTTTAATTTGTGGCTGCTTAGGGCTTAGCAGCAACAGGAAGTAAACAACTTCAGCAGCTACGATGGTATGTCATTACAAAGTTACACCACCAACAACCAACCTGGCATTCATACTGAAGCGCTTTCGTTTGTTCATGTAAATGCAGATTTTTTTTAAAAACGCAAAAGAGAGACTGTTCCGTTTTTAGTAGGGCTGCTCTTGTCCTAGCGTGGCCTAAATAAAGGGAACCTAAAAGGGGAGTACATCCAGGAACGTGTCGCCATGCACGTTATGAACATCCAGGGGCTAAATATTTGACTTGCACACTCATGGTAAATTCATTTGCAACAAAATACTTGCATTGTTTTTCTTTAATGAACCTCATGACGTCTCCTGTTGAAGGTCAACCGAGTAGCAGTACCAGTGGCAATCCAGTTGGCAGGCTACCCCTGCTGAGCCCAAGCCAGTCTACTGTGTTTATTCCCCATGCATCCCTTTGAATGGCAGTTCGAACACATGCTGACTCGAACTGGCAAATAACCTGCACATCTCTCCTCTGTTTACCTAAACAGATGACTGAAGACTGAAAAATAAAACGACTGCTGCAGTGATTATAAACTCCTTTAGAGTCCCCCGAGGAACTGTATGCCGGCAATAAACCTGCAACTAAAACCGACCTTGTTACATATCTGGATGTTTATTTTGAGTCGCATTAAAACAAGCCTTTGGAACCATCGAACTAATATCTTTCCTGTGTAGTCACTGCAAAAAGGGAAAATGAGATGGGCCATTTCAATTAATTTCTTATAACAACACATTTTATTTGTCAGGGCAATTATTAACATGCCTGAAATCCTTGCTCCAGCACCACTGATGAGATTAAGGTCCATCAACACATAATGGCCATTTCTCAGCTAGATTCACATTAGCTTTACTTTTCAGTAAATCTTTTTGGCTTATTGATTCAACCCAAGCTAAACAGCTGGATCAGATGTCATGGGGTAAACAAGCAGCAATTACAAAGAGACTCTGAAAAATCCATCAGATGACTCGCTGTGGCTAAATGGCGTTGGAGATGAACTGCATCCTGCTGCAAGAAAAAGCTGAAGACAGTTTTATGCCCAGCTAACAGTCAACAAAGTATAAACACCAAAGGCAGACACGATAAACTAATAAACAATTTGGACTGAGGGGCCGACCTTCATCTGTGCTTTTATTTTCATTTTTTTCAACCTAACAACTAGATCACAGCAAGCTCCCATCATCTCCCTCCTATTTAAATATCCAGCTCCTTATTCACAGTGTGCTCCACACATGGAAAAGCAATTAATAAATCATCTTTAGAGAGCCTAATTCTAATCATAACATGTTAGATGTCAGCAGCTCTTCTCATGAGGTTACGGAGGGGGAAGGCTGTACAAGGGGAAATCCACCCTAACAACAGAATCCACATATGTTTTTCCCATGACCTTGAGCCTTTTAAGAGTTCTGGATAACCCTGGCTCTAATGTGTCTAACTTTAGCAAAACTGTGCACAATAATAAGGTGAACATTCTGTTTTTGGGTGGAATTTTACCTGATCTGTCTCAGCAAATGGCAGAACCTTAAGAATTTGGTGTTAAACAACTGTTACCCAGAGTTAGGCTAAATATCAACATAGATCACTCTGCATATCAAGTTTGTGTATCAAGTTTCTACCCACCATGACCAGCAAACACTGGAGAATATGAAGAACTAACGTTTAATTCATCATCCTCTAATTAATCACAGGAGCACACCGGATTATCAAGAGAAATGAGGTGGAATGGAGTTTCAATCATGAATCTCAGTGTATCAAGTATCATTGCAATCCAACAACCTACAAAGATATGGCCAGTTTACATTCTTGATTCATGGCCCAAGACATGTTCAATTTAAAAAGAAAAAAAAAAGGTTAATTGCAGGAGGGATGCATCAGGGCCAGTGTCCACCTAGGTATGTTTCTGTGCGCCAGTGTTTTCTCAGTGACGAGAGAGTGTTTGCAGCATCAAGCAGTCACATGAAAAAAAGGTGCAGCACCCAGCGTTTTTTCTGAGAGCTGTGCCTTCTTTGTGCGGCCGCTCTGAGCGTCTCAAGTGCTTCAGAGTTTAACATATCTTAACTTCTCAGAAAAGCGTTGGTGATGCCACTGGTGCTCTTTTCAACACGCAGCAGATTGTTGTGCTGTCGTTGTTTCAACAAATAGTAGATCAGTCGGGACAGCAAGATTGAGGAGAAGATAGTGTTGGTCGTCCTCGTGTACCTGGAATTGTACAATATGTCCAACAAAAACTATTTTTACAGAGAGAGGAGAGCTTGTTTGTGTGTTCTTGTTTACTTGTGTCATGTACCCAAATCCTCCTCGCCCCATGTCTGTTCACTGGAACCTCCATTATCGTTATTGAGCTCATCATCCAAACAAGGTATGAGGGAAAGGATCTTCCATTTGATGCTCACAGTGGTAAAAAAAAAGAAATTTCAAACAGAAAACAGATAGTAAAACAGCAGAGCAGTGTCAATCATACAGCGGCCCTTGTCAAGATATTTTTGTCATGAAGACAAGATGCACATGCAGAGTTTTTTCTCTCTGCAAATAGCGCCTTTTCTCTCAACGCACTCCCAAGCGCTCCATCAGCGCTTTTCTGCCTGAAAAAAAAAAACAAAAAAAAAACGCCATGTGGACACAGGCCCTTACTAAATAACCAAGAAAAGGTGGAATGAAGGAAGCAGAGTACCTGCAGTGCTCTGCAGTGTTGAGCTGTAGTCTATCAAGATCTCCTGACAGCCGGGAGGCTTATTGTTTCCCCATGATTAAAAACACAAGCAGGGCTTAATGCCACTGCCCTCTCTCTATTCTGATTGCTCGCGGAAACAATTTGTAACTTTTCATTAAATCTACTCCTGTAACACTGCAGCAATTTTCAGAGGAGATGCTTTTCATTTACTTACAAGCTTGATTCCAAAATGGAGCGCTGGACTGAGGGCACTGAGGGTTGTGCTGCAGCAAAATACAATACCAGCACCTAGTTACCAGTGTCTTGTTTTAACTTCACAAGAGAAATATTTGGATAAGAAAGAGCTTGTGTCTGACTCAGTATACCTTTCTAACTAAGCAATGTAGCCCAACAGTGAGATGCGTTATACAAATACGTCTAACACTAAACACTCCAGCAGACACAATTGTAGGCCAGACGTGCTGACCACATTGCGTTTTAACAGCCAACACAATGTGTGTGAATGTATGTATACGTGTCATCAGGTCATTCTAAAATCCATCCAAAACTTGTTTACAGTCATTCACCAACACCTGTGTTGTAGACTGAATGACATAAATGCAGATGGCATGTCTGAGAAAAGAAAAAAAAAGTAGCAGCTAAACAGACTGCAGAACAGCTTCACAGACAGAAAAACAAAAAGTCAGACAGCAAGATGGACAACCAGTCACAGATACAGACAGCTTGTGGATAGAAAGCAATGCACGTCGATAGCCAGTGTGCTCTGGTCAGCTGAGTGCTGCTGACAAGCAACAGCCTGACTTAGCTTTGTGTGCAGTATCAGAGCCAAGGTGACTGTTTACTGACGACCCTTAATGAGAGAATATACTGTTGAGATGTGAGTAAGCAAAGATGCTGTGGTATGGAAAAGCTATTAGTGCAGATTGGATGAAACAAGGAACAGAGGGGAAAACAGGAGGAGAGGCGGCGTGACCTTTCAGCTGTGAGCTTTAAAAGCGAGGAAAGACCCCTAATGGCCTTTTTTTAGACTCTGAAATGTCAAAGGAGCATTTTTCCTATCAAAACACTTGACATGGGAGAACGTCATACACATGCAATGTTATTTACAGCTACAGCATGACTTCACCAAAACAGGGATTCATCACTCCAGTTGGGAACACATTTCCCAGGGACTTAAAAAAGAAGAAAAAAAAGACAAACAACCACTTGCTTATTTCCCCTGACTCGTCACAGCAATGCTTTGGCAGAGAACGTTTCAACCGTTAAAGTGTTTAGAGGACCTGGAGCCTAAACACTGTGAGAGTCAAGCAGTAGAGACTGGGAAGACTTTTAAACTTATTTATTTATCCAATTTTTAAACTCTGTAACTAATTTGGTTACACGAAGCTAGCCAAGATGTCCCATTGGATCACATTAATTAAATATCTATAGGGGAACATGAGAGAGAGGAGGTGGGCTATTAGCTTTATAAATACACTGTATGACTATTAAATGAAAACCATTTCTGCAGTCAGTAAGGCTCTGTGTTGTGTCATGGACAGCTCCTAAACTGTGGGACTGCTCCAGTCATCCTCCCAGGTAGGAGTGTGAGAGTACATGAGCACTGTAAAGTATGTACTTGTGTGTGAGTGTGTGTGAGTGTGTGCTTGCAGATTCAGTTTCTTTGTAAAGACTACACTACATCCACTAAACAGATCCTCACACTGATGAAAAAAACATTACAAGCACTTTTTCCGTGTACATGTGCGTGTGTACACTTAATGAATTGTCAGTAACTAAAGGCCTCCCTCACCTCTCTTGCCACCATCACCAACAACCTAAATGCTTATGGATACTGGTGGTGTACTTCACAGAGTAACCCAAGAGTACCTATCTGCAGACCATGGGGGCAGACATTTTAACCCCTGCCTCCGCAACTGATAGAAGGTCATGTGGTCTCTGTAGTGGAAGTTCGTCTCCTTCATAACGCTACTGATACATTTTCTACTATTACCAACTGTGTATTATTTTATATTTTTGTAAGCATAACAAGTTGGGTTAGCGGCAAAGGCATTGTTTGTTGTAAACTGTTGATGGGTAATTTATTTGCCAGTTACATTATCTCCGTAGTAGAAGTTCATCCGTCAGTGCACATGCTAATTTTAAATGTTACTGATACATTTTCTACTATTCCTAACGTCATATTTGTGTTAGCATAACAAGTTGATTTAGCAGTAAAGGCATTGTTTGTTGTAAACTGGACGTAAATTGTTGATGAGTAATTTAATTGCCAGTTACGCAAGCTGAAGTGTTAGCAGCTAGCGTTATGCTTGCGTCTTTGCTCGGCACTGGCTAACTAGCCACCTCAAGCTAAAATTATTACACAGGCCATTGCTAGCACCAGGGCTGACTGGCGCTAGCCGCAATGCTAGTGATGGCATGAATGATAATCTTTATTATTTTATTATGATTTAAAGGAAAGATGCAAGCCTGCTGATAGTTGCCGTATTGTTTGTATATTCATCCTTTCAATAAAGAATTTTTTAAAAAGCTTGTGGACTATGCACATGCGCGATGGAGATGTTCACGCAAGTTACATCACAGAGAAGATGAACTTTTGCTACGGAGATCATGCGACTGCCTGTCAGCTGCGAAGGCAGAGGTTAAGTTGCCTGCCCCTGATGCCACAACCTTGTCTGCAGCTATGTCCTTCTCATGTTACCCGATACTAAAGCAAGCAGTCACATGTGTACAAGGTCCAAAACTGCATTTATCCTCATATCTGCCTTCCTCCCCTCTGTTTCTCCATTCTATCCATCTCCATCCAAGGGGTTCAGAGTTTCCTTCTTAGAGACGATGTCAATTCAGAAAATTCTGGAAAGTATCTGTGGAGGGACTACAGCAACGCCACATAAGTGTGTGAAAGTGTGGCTTGCACAGGTGTGTAAATAACAAGCACATAACCCGCCTGCCTGTAGATACATGCCTGCATGTGTTTACGCACTGACGTGTGCACGTGTTCTGTGGATTTGTATGTGCGTGTGAATGTGCACTGTATGTGTTTGTTCTGAACAGGGGGGTCCCAGAAAGTGGAAAAAAGGCATAGAGGAAAGCTCCACACAGCCAAGCCACTCATCTATTCTGGGCATCCAGAGCCTACAGTAATACTAGCAGAGGAGGAAAACAGAGGAAGACATGCCTGGATATTTGGTGTCCTCTGAGAAATGGGTTCACTCAGGTGTCAGCGAGCTGTTGTGTGTTATGTAACAACATAGTAACATGGATTCATTGCATAGAAACAAGATTAAAAACAGTAAATTGTTCTTATGCTACTACTGAAAGACCATATCCTTAAACAGTGTAACAGTGGCAGTTATTGCAAATACCAAGGGGGAGGTAAATGCTTTTGCGGTTTCCATCTGTGTATTAATCTTTATATAAAGAACCTGAAACCAATGCTGAGCCCTTTATGTATTTAAACCTCGTTGCTACACCGACTTAATGTTATGTCACTGTATAATGTGTAATGTCACAGTTAAATCATCAATATATCACTTCTGGCACAGCCTCTTGTTATTAGGCTTACCTGTCACAGTCTTGGTTTTGACCGGGCTGCTTGCGTAGTCTGAGGCCTGATTGGAAGGCTGCTTGGCCAGCGGTGTGCTCCCAACCGACACCTCATCCTCTCTCCTCTTGGCCAGAGGAACTGATCCTTGAGTCTGCAAAGATATCATAGCATGAATGAGCACCTTTTAGCCCATGACACAGGAAAAAAGTGTTGCCTTTCCATTGAATATGCATTTATTCAGACCTTAAAAAAGAGCATGTTACCAAGTGTGAGAAACTATTTATTGCTCTCACACCTGACATTGTTCAGTATTGTACTAACATTGTCTTGTGCAATAAGGCCATGACCTGGACATATGTTAAGACAGCTTTAATCAGGAGACGCAATGCCAGTGAGAAAGGGACGCAGAGAGAGACAGATAACAGAAAAATGCAATGGAACACAACGGAGGCCTCCAAGACCAACAAGAACTAGTGACGGCTCCCTGTTTTGTTTGAGCAGTCTCCCATGCTTCTGGTAGGCTAAACACAAACGCAAGCATAAACCCATGCCCACACGTACACACAAAATTACACGCACACACACACTGACTGGCAGCGAGATGTCTAAAAGGCTGAGGAGTAGAAGGTTGGTCCGACATAAGGAAACCCCATTAGCAGCAGCTAGCAGCAGCAGCACTGGGCTATGCTGCAGCTGCACAAGGCCACAGGCCAACCACGTTCTGCAGTCTGTGTAAACACACACACACACACACACACACACACACACACACACACACACACACACACAAACACACACACATAGATGCAGTTGTTTTTCAATGACTGGGTCAGGACCCAAAGGCTGGTTGTGGTAAGATTAAAAATGGGTCCCCAAATTACATTAGTATTTAAACTACTGGCTGAGGTCTGACACTAAATCCTTTCTAAGTTTTTGTAACTCACCATCGGGTGAGTGAAAAACTGGAGGCCAGTACAGTAGTTTCCCAAAATCAAGTTCGACTGGAAAAAAAATTTTAAGGACTGTTAAAGATGTGCAAAGAGAATGTTAAAAGAAATTGCTTAAGTAAAAAACCTTCTACATGTACTTATAGTATATAACAGCAAACATTGTGCTGAAGACATTAACAACAATTGCATGTTTAAAAAAACCCTCACTCATTTATAGAGCATACGTAACTCTAAAATGCTGTACAGACAAACCATGTGACGACTGGTTCACGTGTTTGAGAAAAATGCAAAAACTGTATAATTCCGTTTGTACACTTGAGGGAAAATATGTGTTTGGCCACATCTCAATACATTTTTATACTAAAAGCAGGTACATTACCAAATGACCATCGCTCATTCCTGGTGGATGACATAGTATGAGCTAACTCCTACCACACACACAGGGGGCGTGAAGAGAGCCAAAGCAAATGCCTGTTTGGTTCTCAAACATTTTTTTTCCCCTCTTTCTCTTTATTACCTGCTTCCCCAACCCTCTCTCTCTATTTCTCTGATTTCTCCTGTTTCCCGCTGGCTCTGGCTGTTTCAGTTTTATACCCTTTCCTTTTTTACGCACATTCTTGATAACGTCCAGTGTTTTCCATTTGTCTCTCGTCTCGTCTGTGCCATACTCGTCTACCCTATCCCATTCTCTGGTGTTTTAATTTTGTTACGATAGCATGAGCATGATTTTCAGACCAAAGAGAACAGAGTCCTACTTACATTACACTACGGGGTGTTGTTGGTTTCTGGCTGTAATTCATTTATGTTGTCAGTAGGCTTCACATAGATGAAAGAGAGGAAAGAATGACTCCCGGATTTAAGTAGGAGAGGAAGGGTAACATTGCAGGATGCCAGACTGCAAGAACCATTTGGAGATGAAAGAGACTGATACACAGAGTTTTGTTTACCCCATCACCACAAATTATAAATATTGTCCTTTTTAAACTGAATGACAATATTGAAGTGTCAGCTGGTGGACCAGATCCACAACTGCAGTTTCCAGGGAAAGCTGGAAAGCCAGTCATGGAAGATAGTGACCTAACAGGTTTGAGTAATCAACAAATTCCAATCCATCTAAATAGGGAAGATTACACTTAACAGACTATTAGGTGATATTTTCTCATCTATTACAACATGAAGGGAGAGGCTCTAGATTACATCCTCGCCAGCCTTAGAGATGGGATTAAAACCAACCCAAAAATGAAAATTCTGTCATCACTCACCCTCATGCCGAGGGTCAGCCGAAGTCTTTTTAGTCCACAAAACACTGGTGGAGTTTTACAGGGAAAAAGAGTTGCAGTAACCTCCCAAACAATTTTAATGAATGGTGACCAATAATCAAGCGGAACAAAAAATCATAATAAAACCAGAAAATACTGCTTGTCCTAAGTAATTCAAGTGTTGTGAAGCCTCGACAGGCCAAGTTTTTTTGAAAAACGTCACTGATGCCATGTTTTCAGTCTCGCTGTTAACTGTAGCCTGTAGCTCCTACGACGGGAGCTGCTTTCACGTGCACACACACTCACACACACGATCTAAAAGATGGCATAAGGCAAGACAGACGAGAGCTTGCAGTATGTGCAGGACTGTATTTACATGCTATGTGGAAGTTTCCCTCACACACATCTTTCACATCTCTCTCTGTTTAAGAGACCATAGGTGCATGAGAGGGTGGAGCCGAAGAAGATACACATTGCTACCAAAGGCTCTGTTACACCTAGCAGACAGCTGATGGCAACATCCTTAATTATGCAAAACTTAAGGAGGAAGGAAGGAATTTTTTGGTTTACTGACACATAAAATCATACTCTTTACAATGCAGCTGGTTCTCTACATTAAAGCCATCCATAGTTTAGACCAGCATTATCGCTGACCTTACACCAGATGACATTTACAAGTGATTTCAAAGTCACAGAAAAACTTCCTAAGTCGGAATACAATTCTTAGATTTCTGCCAAAGTTGTGGTGCGCTCCCATGGTTGGTTGGTGTAATGTGGCCATAAAACTTAAGATGCACTGTTTTAAGGCAGTTCTTTTCACATATTGGTGTTATGATGAAATCAAACATGTTTTATATTATCACAGGTCTTCAGTCTTATGCAAATTGTGCAGTTCAATGATGTGAGCCTTGTCAAAAACGAATAGGTGCGTCCTCGCCAGCACGAAACAGGAAGCTTTGTGTAAAGTCCACCATGGTAAAGCCTGATTTTTGCTGCTTTATTGGCGGCCTGCAGAGCTACGCAAGTGGCCTTTACTGTTGAGAGCATTTAAACCTGTATGTCGGCATGTCCACGTTGTGGAACTCGTAGTTCCTTAAGCAATCCATGTCACTGGTAGTCCTTCAAACACTTTGTGTAGCTGGTAGTCAGCCAGACTTCCAGGGAGATTTCTGGGGCTCCCTGCCAAGGGGAGAGTTCCTGTTTTTGGCTATACTTCGCCATAAGCCCCCTCTCCTCTCTGGAGCTTTGGAGTGTGTCATTTTTTCATGCTCTCAAAAGGAATTTAGTTGTCTTCTTAAAAATAATGACCGTGATCCCCAGTTTTTGTAAAATCTGGTCCGTGATTAGAAACTCAGTGACTTTCTGACCCATTGTCTTCAGATGTGAGAGGGTGTCAGACATTAGTCCTTTTAGAGTCTTCTTAAAGTTTTGTCAAAGTTTCCTCGTGCTTGGAAGACATAAATTGCTTTTGGAGCCAGCCTCAAGAGGACATTGGAAGAACTGCAACTTTTGGCACTTGCATGTTGGCCCAGTTATGAGCCCCTGTCACTAAGAGGCCATATGTTTCTTTTCACCCCTGTCCATTCTTATCCTTTCTTTATCAT
Source organism: Naso thynnoides (assembly GCA_029783665.1). Taxonomy (NCBI): domain Eukaryota; kingdom Metazoa; phylum Chordata; class Actinopteri; order Acanthuriformes; family Acanthuridae; genus Naso; species Naso thynnoides. The sequence goes on from JAQLOL010000025.1 coordinate 25,046,699, forward strand.
ACCCCGACGTGCCCTACCCTTGTCACTGATTGTGACTCAACTTCTCTCTGATTCTTCCTCCTCTTCCTCATTACTCTAGATGTTGCCTTTTAGTCTCGTTTTCCTCTCAAAGTACCCCCTTGCTCATTGTTTCCTGCCATTCCAGCCCTTCCAGTCAGTGTCCTCTTCGTTGTCCTTCACAGGCTGCTGTCCAGCATTCAGCTGAAGGCCCTGCCAAACCAACCAGGCCTTGAGAAGTGACCCTGACAGACAGTTTGAGGTAGATGGCCTCACATAAACACACATGGACGCACATGACATGCCATGGCATGTCCACACACACAGCCGCCAGTGCTGTGTATCCTTCACACTGGCTGCAGTTCAACTCATAACATCTGTTTACCCCTGTACAGTAACAACCTCCAGAGTAAGGGGTTGGTGCAATTAACTCCCTCTCTCTTTGTCTGTCACACACACATGCATGCCAACAGCCCCTCCAAACTGCAGGAGGCATGAAACAGAACAACTTGCTGAAAAAAAAACATTTAAAGTATTACAATATGATACTTTCATGTACTATATATATTTATGTGCCTTTATGGGGTGAACCTGGGCTATATCCCAGGCAATCAGACTTAGCATGTGTGCATGTGTGTATCTGCATGTGTGTGCGTGCATGTGTGTTTGTGTAGAGTGTGGGCACGGAGCATTCAATGTCCATAACCATCACCATGACCCCTGTCAAATAAATAGAGAGAGACTGGATGGAAGACAGGGAGCAGAGCACATGAAAAAAGGTAGCTGGGAAAGAGAAGGCAAGGGAGAGGGAGGGAGTGAGGGAGGGAGACATTTATATCCGTCTCCAGCTCTTATCCAGAAAAATGTAGGATAAATGTTACTGTAGAATATGCAGCAGGTACTGAAAAATACAAATTACAGGTTAACCATGCAAACCATCACAGGTAATCCATATTTAAGTGTTGACACAAAGGGCCAGGAAGAGAAATAAACAGATTTTGTCAGGAAATGCAATAGAAGATCAAGTACCTGTTGCTGTTGCCTGCTGCTCCCTCTGTGAGGTTGGTACAAGAGCCACGTGCAGAAGACTGGGTCCACGTTGACAGCTATGCCCTGGACACTGACAAGCAGGACGCCACCTGGAAACCACAAAAATAATCAAATCGGAGATTTAATATTGCAATTACGCAGACAAAGAAAATCAAAGATATGCGGCACAAAATGACTGACTTCAGTGAAAAATATGTGCCCACAAAAAGACAAACATGTTGCAAAGCAGCTGCTTGAATCATTTCTGCATAGCAGAAGACACATCGACACAGACCAATGTAAACGATGTAAGGTAATAACCATGAGTGAAAGTGACTTAGGGTCTATCTGGTCTGATTGAGCATCAGGTTCTTTCACCACTGCGCAGTTTACACTGTGTCCCGATGACCTGCTGGTGGGTATCGAGCCTGCTTGTTGGAGCGCAGCAAGGAGCACAGTTTGTTTCAATTGCTCTGATCAAAGTGGTATCACACTAAGCCAAGAATAACATTTTCTCTTGATAAATTTCTATGAAACTCAAGACTTTCTCTGGGTTTTGGTTTACTCTTAAATAATAATCTTTACCAACAATAAGCGAGCCCTGAGGTAATGCATTAGGATCCTATCAATAATGAGTCCCATGCCTGCAGGATTAGCACATGGTCTCTGGCGTGCAGTTGAATGTCCCATCATGACGATAGGATGATGTTTCAGCTCTAGAAGGACTTTCAGCAGTTTAATGGAGCTTTGGACGAGACCCCAGTCTTCTGTTTCAGGCCTTGAGGCAAAGCCTTATGTGTCTAAGTGTGAATGTGCAAATGTGTGTGTGCATTTCACCTCAGACAAAGCCTAATTGCTTGTTGCTCTGCCTAACATTTTAGTGTTTCTAAAGCACGGACAAAGAACAATCACAACCTCTTTCTTGACACACATACATACACACACACACACGCGCGCGCGCGCGCGTGTGCACAGATTTTTCTGTTACACTAGCTCTTAATCTTGGCAGGAATAACTCCCTCCTCCATTATTCCCGTGAACAATGCAAATAAAACTGCTCTAATTTGCTCCACTTTTACAATGTTCAGTGATTTGTGGCCTGTGAGTTTGTGTGTGTGTTTGGGGGGGTTGCAGTTAGAAATAAATTTGTATTACTAGAAGAATGATTGATGTGAACTGTCTGTTTTTTTTTTTACAGTATAATTACTGTCAAAGATGTGTCCATTTTCAGTATTTCCCTAGGATTGAGACAGAGCAGCGGGGCACTGAGGGGGGTGCAACGATTTGGGACAAAGCACATTCAGCAGAAATGAGTCATAGCACAACAAATAATAAAACTTAGTAGATGGACTGTTTATTTAACAGTTATTACAGAGATAAGTACAAAATACATAAGTAAAAACTACATTTACAAACTACATTTTTAGTAGATAGTAATTATTCATTCTGAATTAAATTTGGAAACATGTAAAACCACTTTAACTGTATGAATGCTGTAAAGAAGTTTGTCTTCAATTGTTCATCTTCCAAAACACTGATGTTAGACCGAGGGGCCTGCTGTTCTCCTCATCCAGTTTCCTTCTAGCGTTATCTAAGATCTCTATTCTCTCACAAAAATCAAACAATCAATCAATCAACTTAACAGTTTGGCATGAAATTCAACATCGGGGAAACCCCATTGTAAAATGAAAACAGGGGAAACACTGATTCTGTTTGTGTGCGTCCATCCACAGGTTGATAGCATATAGATGTAGAACTACTTGTATGTCAGACTAAGGGTGCGCTGTAGGATTTAGTTGTGCTTATGCTGAAACTTTTTTAACTGGAAACTGTTACTGGCGTGTAAACTCCATCCTAAGTCAGAAATTCAATTCCAGCTAGGATATGTTTGAACTCATGCACAGCTGTTGCAACCCAGTGCAGGTGTTTGAATCTTGGCTATGGTTTCTTACTGGCACAGGATCTTTTCTGGGCAAAGGGGAAACATTCTCAATGAATCAAGTCAAACTGAGTGACATTATTTCCTCCATTGCTTCATCTGTCTTTATATTCCGCCACTTCCATCCTTCATTGTCTTCACTATCTTGCTATCCATCTACACCTCAAGGCTTTCTCGTCTTTTCAACAATAGCCTTACTGACATTTTTGTTTTATTCCATTCTTAAGTCCTGCTTTACTCGATTTTTCAGCTGTATCCTTCATCTCTACCTCTCCTGTTCCTCCAGGTCCTTTGGTCACTTTCCCTTCATTTATTCTTTCCTGCCTCCCATCCCCTCTTATCCTCTTTCACCCCTCTTTCCTCCTGAAACCATACCTCCACCCTTCCTCGTCATCCTACATCCACCTCTCCCCCCACCCTCCCTCCTCCTGACAAGGATTCATAACCTCAGCCCTGTGGCTTGAACTCCTATACCACAGTGTGGCTGCTTAATAGGCTTTGGCTGTGGCTGCAGTGCTGGGGCCCGGCTTCAAGTGGTTTCATCATAGCCCAGAGAGGCATGAGCAGCACAGGACCCAAAAGGCTGGGAACGAGCTGAGTAGTGAAGATGTATTCAATAAATTGACCCTAAATTGTGGTTTACAGGAGGCAATGGGCATGACAAAGCACATTCAGCAGAAATGAGTCATAGCACAATAAATCATAAAACTTAGTAGATGGATTGTTTATTTAACAGTTATTACAGAGATAAATGAGCAAATAAAAAGACATAAAATGCCTAATTACAGATAACTCTCTCATCCAGAGCAGCTTAGCTGTGGTCTTTGCGCAGCATCAATATGTACTAAAGCCAGTGCAGCGTCAAGGCAGCAGGGGTGGGGGTTAAATTATGTGGGTGCCCTGCAGAGCCAGAGCCAGTGCAGAAAGCTTTCTCATTGCCATGAACAAAACACAAAAAACGAAAAACCCACATTGTTACCATCAAAATAAAATCACTGCACAATCAGATGAATAGGGCAGACTTGTTATGTAAATCCAAGTCCACCAAGTCGGTCGCTCAAATAACTAGGTGAGCTGAAGTGGCTGTCAGTGACATCTTATTGTGGCTGTGTGCCATGTCTGTTTGGCGTCTGCCAACAACAGCCTGACCATTTTGATGCTTCGCAACAGCTCTCACGAATAGAGGTGGGACGATTAGAAAATATCATGCCACGATTATTGCAGAAAGGAAAAAGAAAACATTAAGAAATTCAAAAAAAGAGAATGGCAATAAAACATACTGTAATCACTTTATCTTACAACCTTTACTGAATAATGTTCATAGAGGACACATCTTGATTAAAAAAAAAAGGTCATGATAAATTATAAGGTATTCCTGCATAAATAAAGGATAAATACAAAATACTGTATGAGTAAGTCTGCTTTGTTCTATAAGGTCTAACTTATATTGCAGTGTAGACTATTCACTGGCATGAATAGTGAGGATTACATCAGGATATTCATACCAGACACTGTAATTCACAATTATGACGGTTAAGCGATTAACTGAAATTCGCCAGGGTTTAAATTATTGTGTTTTTATCACGATTAACGATAAAATGATAATCGTCCCATCCTTACACACAAAGCTCTCTCCGATATTAACAAAGCAAACAATCTTCTCTCTCTCTTTGTGTCTGCCAGCTTGACAGTGACACAGAAATAAAATATGTGTTGACCTGACCAGAGTCTTTGAAGACTAAAGCTTTACCATCCACACTGTGTTTTCTTGTTTCATCACTGTGTTGACATAAGTGGAGGAGAGTGACACCTCCTTTGAAGCGCGTAGCACCATGAAACAGCCTGGCATGCTTAGAGGGCGACCTCGGCGGCAGGCTAACTGTTGTTTTTCTCTGCTCTAACAGGGTGGCATATGGGTAATTACAGAAAGTGATGACAATGATAACAAAGGTGTTTTTCTTACTTCCTAAATGATTCCTCAAGAAAACACCAGAAAACTGCTCAGTGGCTTGGACTGTGAACCTCCACACAACCACAGAACGAACGTGCAGGCATTTGTGAAGACACACTTACCTTGACTCACCCACAGCGGGCCTATTAATGTCAAAGGTGTTTTTTTTTTTTTTTTTCCCAGTGGCTTAAGACCGGTAGAGTTAAAAGAGAGCAAGAGGCTGCTGGTGTTGTTTTATGGCTGCCTGACATCGGGCTGCTCACAGCCTGAGGCTAGGTTAGAGCATTAGAGCAGACTGAGAGAAGGCCTCCAACCTTTAAGCCCTGCCTAGGTTCTTCTGTCACTCTCCTTTTTTTTTAAGGCCTTTTCCAGTAAGCTAACAGCTACACATCCCTCTATCTTCATAATGTATTTTTATTAGGTTACATGGTTTATACATTAACATTTTTAATGCAAAATCTGCTTTTATTCAGTCACTGCAAGCATGAAATTCAATAAACTGGGAGCGGTTAGGTCAGTGCAAGTTCAAAACCCAGTCCCAGAGCGGCGACCGAAGCCCTGATTGAGGTTACAAAGGGCACAACCTCCCAACTACGGGGCCGTGACCCCACCATCAGAGTTACAGACAGGCAAAGAGAGGTGGGAGGCACTCACCATCCACCCCCCAGGTAGGCAGAGTGTGTGTGTGTCTGGGGGATTCATGTTCAAGCCAGCTAATCGCTCTCTCAGAATCGCTTCATTGTTGGACGTGAGGCAGCGCTGGGACCCTGCGTCCAGCTTCTCCAACAGAAAATAAATAAATATAGCCCAGCCCGCGTCAGCCAGATGACTTCTGACAGGTTTGGTTAATTTCGAAGCCAAGTAGCAAAACAAAACATTACGCCAGTGTGCAGGCCCTACGCTGCCTTTAATTGCTTTTCCGATGAGCTCATGACTCGAAGGTGTCCTGGAGCGAGCCGTGCAGCCCGACAGGTGTTCTACTGGTGTGTGTGTCAGTGTGAGTGTCCGTGACTATGAAAGTGTGTGTGTGAAAGAGAGAATGAGAGAGTTGGAGCTGTTGACACCACTGAAAAGGGACTCAGCTGTGTGTGGGTGGATGTAAGGAACAGTGTGTGCAGTTTATGTTGTGTGTGCGTAAGAAGCGCGTACATGTGTCTTTGTGTGCATGAGGAAGTGTTTCTATTTGTATTGATTTGTGCGTGCGCTGTAGGACAGTGAACAGACACTGACTCATGAACCCACACACCTCCTTGCTCAAACACACACACACACAAACCATTCTCTGACACACATTCACTGTACTGCTGTTCTCCTGCCGTGCTGTGACCCAGCGTCCCGGGGGCAACTCCGCCGCAGGAGCCCAGGGGCTCAGGAAGGACACAGGCAGGTTTGACTGGAAACAGATCCTGGCCTACGGAAAGCCTGCTCTTACTCTGAGCCCATACAACTCTCTGCACTGGATGCCGTATATACTTGCATCTTGGTATGTGTGTATAGTTTTAAGAGAATATAAGCATATATGCTTAAGTGTGTGTGCCTTTCAACATGGCCCAACTGTGGTAGCCTGCAGCTGATGGGAGACCCGTCTCGTAAAGGTTGAGCACATCTGTGTGTACAGTTGCAATGAGCAGGAAGAAAGCTACAGAGTGATTCAGATAGCTAGGGAGTCAGTAAAGGCAGACAAAGAAAAGATGGAGTGACACAAGCAGAAATACTGTAAACACACGGAGAATCACAGACACACAGTCAGAGAGAAAAAATAGTAGAAAGACCAGTATGATAGAGTCAGTAGATACTGTACAAAAGATAGAACACATAAAACAGTGAATGATGAGAAAGTACTTTTTTAAGAAGTCAGTGTCCTAATCTTCATGATAAGTGAGTTGGCCTCAGAATTTGGCAAAGGATCTGTATGATTTACGGGATGACTGCAGTTTGTCTCCATACATGTAAAGTCCTGTGAACCGGATATATCACATACAGATACAGCTAAGTCCGGATAGGCAGCAATAGCACATGTGTGTACCTCCAATACATGAACATACTGTATACACACTGATACACAGATCAGTGTGGATTCATTTATGTGTGAGTGTGTGTGTGTGTGTGTGCACAGTACGGACTGTGTGCATGTCACCACATGCACACGATTAGATATGTATGTACAGTATCTCATCCACAGAATGTGATTCATCCCGTTTCCCATCAGGGCTGAGGCTCCTCATTTGCCTTCCTGCTGGGTATGTAGACTTATGGCTGCTAGCTGAAGACTTGACAGACAATTCAGGATAATGCTGAAATCCAGACAAAAGCACTGAGCGTGCTTAAGGGCTGCTGTCTGGAGACCTTTGGGTGGTGCCTGACTCAAAAGTGGCGACACTTTTCTCGTGAACGTATGGGAAGTGTGCATGTCGCTACGCTGATGTGTACATGTAAAATGTTTATGTTTTAATAAGAATGAATTCACTAATACCAAGATAAAACTTAGTCCAAGCAAATTCTGAAGTGAGTCACAAAAACAGCTGCAAACAAAGGTTGTTTTTGAAATAATTTGAACAACTGCCATGGACCACTGATCATTTTTGTTTTTTGATTATACTGTAAACAGGTTCTGCAATTAAATTTTATAAATGTATCACATACTACGTATCTGACCATGAAAACAGACTTATTCGCATGACTTATACGTACTGTAGACCAGTAGTGAGGCCCGGCCAGGGGTTTGAAGCAGCAGAACAGCAGCTCTGTCAAGCTCCATATGTTGATAAGAGGCACCATACATATCCCCCTTCTGGTTGATTCCTTGCCCTCATAAATCCACATCAACTCTCATGGTGTTGAAAAGACAACCAGACACTGCACAATTGCTTTTTGTGCCCCTGCTGCAACTCAAGCAGCCCTGATTTGGATGATTCCAGCTGTTATCTCTCCTCCTATCCTCTCTCTCCTACAACATTGCTCTGATATGCCCACAAAAATCTGCTCTCTTTCCGTCTCTCTCGCTTCAAATCACACCAAAGGAAAACACTTAAAAGCACGACCAAATGTGACCTGGCCCTTGTCAGCAAGATAGCTAGCCTTCTTAATGAGAGACAAAACAGACTCGGCACTGATTGCATTAATGTATCATTACCGTATCCATCATGGACATACAGTGCACTGTGTGAACTCTAAATGAGCCCCAGTGTAATGTAAGAGGAACAGGAGAGACACTTCTGAGCTCATTAAAATAAACAGACTTCTGCTTCTGCTGCTGCTTTCCCACAGACAGTTTCAGTTTTACATAGTTACCTTGAAAACCCCTTATCGCTGCTATCATTCAGCTGGCTCATGGGCTTTCTCTACAGTTCAAGCTGAGTTCTCTCAGTTTGTCATGAGGAGCTGGGGAGTCATAGAATTTAACGTTTGTCACTGGCTGGGGTTCCTTCCAAGTATTTTTATATAAATTACATTGTAATAAATAGAAAAGCTTAATGCAATTGGCAAATTTGAAGTTTACTTAACAATGCAATAATGTTTTCTTTATACTCTTGTGGATAAAGCGACCATTGAGAAGTTATGCAATTAAAAAGCCGAGGAAAACGTTTGTCGAATAAAGTCTGTCGTCATACAGACATTAACAACTTGAAGCTGCTTGTATGCAGAAGATGTTTGATTAAGCTTCGATGAGCGCAAATCTAAGAGAGCACTGAGCAGAAAAGGAATATATGATATACTGCAACATGCAGATGGGCAGGAACCCTCAAACATTCTATATGAGAAACAACCACTTGAAATAGTTATCTGCATGCTGCTTTCCAGCCATTTTCAAACTGACAATTTGCTATTTTTTTGTTTTTGTTTTTTTGTTTGTTTGTTTCGTTTTTAATTGAATTAAAAGATTGAAATATTTCACTCTTAATAACAAGAAGCTTTCATTTCTCTTCATTTGGCTTTTCTGTCTGGGTCTCTGCAGACTCTGCCTGTATTTGATGTAGATGACCACAAATCGGAGACTGTTGTGCACACATTTTTATGCAGGGGTCAGACTAAAAGATATTTTTCTCTGTTAAAAAGTTGACTGTGTCAGTTTAGGCACTTAAAGATTCATAAATTCTCACTTGATCCCTAGTCAGTCATCACTGGGAGTTCATGACGTCCATGACGTCACTGGCAGGGAAGCGCTCGCCAAAGGCTATGCTGACAGCCGTTGTGGGAGGTAAACATAAAATCAAAATACTAGTCTTTCTGTCTTGAGGTTGTGAGGTGTCCAAGATGCAGCATCTGTTATTGTCCATTATGACACAATATGTGAGATGAAATGTCGTGCCTCGTTTCCAAGCCAACCCGACATCTTCCATCTTCCTGGTTGGGCTATTATCAGGCTGGTATCGTGTAGTTTGACCTTACAGAGACCTGTCTCCATCACAACATCCTGGACTAAGTTGTTAAACGTGACCTGTGGACTGTGTTCTGAGCCGACTCAGAACTCCAGCAGGAAGGGGAGAGGTGGGTTCTGGCTCTGTGTTTTACATTAGTGCTGCTTAATGGTGCTCAAACAAGTTTAAGTAGATGGACGGTGTTTCCCAGATGTGAAACATATTTTTATTTATTTATGTCTGTAGTCGAAGATGTTGCTCAGAATTTTTGCTTGACATTTGAAAATGGCTAACATAACTTTATTTATCTTACAGTTTCTACCCTTTCTTATTTTTACTTGGATCCTTTGTTGGTTTTGTTTACTCCTTTTCTTATTTTTCATAACATACTAATAATAGCCCGATGTATGCAGTGGCCTCTCCTATTCTCTGTCTTTATCCACCGACTGATCACTTTCATGATCCAGTTGTCTTTTGCGACAAACATCCAGATGTTGGGCGTTCAACCCCTTCTCGTCTAGGCACCCTCTTCAGCGTCAGCTTTCTCCACAGACCTCATCTTTCTGGAGAGCACGCGGGACAATTGAGGACGAGATCCTGTCTTCAATTACCCTCAAGTCTCTGTTCCCTCAGTCTTTCAGCTTGGCCTTTTGTCAGTTCAGTAGACTTAGTAATGATCTCAGTGAAAGATCAAAGTCCTCTGGCTGAGATTTGGGGTCACTCTGGAAGCTGGGAATGCCGCAGTGAAGAATTTGACATTTGCACGGCAACATGCAATGAATCCTCTCCTTTGGTCTGTCTCTCTATGTACTGTATCTATCAGTCTGACTGTGATCCAGTGAACTGGTCTGAGTGTCTCCGTCAGGCAATTTATGTGTTTGGTCGATGATTGAAGCAAAGTATATTTTAAAGGCTTTTTCATTTTTGGCAACATCGTAAGTGATAGGCAGTCACTGTTGAGGCATTTTTGCACTTTGCTCCTCTGAGAAAAATACAACAGCATAACCTGTGTTTAAATGTTTTCCTCCTTAGATGTTCATTTCATTAATCCTCATTTTAGCTACCGGGTTCTTACATTTATTCCAAAGTAAACATTGTGGCTGCGGCCAGAAATGGGGGAAAACATTTTTTTTTTTTGTTCACCAAGAGGATTTCTTACTGTGAAAACCTACACAACATCGAGTGTTGAGAAGCATACTGAGGAAAAAAACAAAACAAAACAAAACAAAACTTCAGGATTCATAGAGGGAACTTGTATTTTCTTATTACAAATGAGAGTGTACCAAAATAAATTCAATTCAAGTGAATTATTATGGTCTTAAGCTATGTTTTCACAGGGAACATAGCTGCATGTTTGCAAACATATCAGTCACTCTGCTATTGCAGTTGGTCTCTCTGCACATGTTATTCTTCAGAGGTGCGATGCCATCTGTGTGTGTGTGTGTGTGTGTGTGTGTGTGTGTGTGTGTGTGTGTGTGTGTGTATGAGCATGCGTGTGTGTTTTGCAGTTTCTCGGCAAATGTACAGCAGATCGCGTGTGTTTGGTATGGAGAAACCGAAAGAAAGGTGAGGAGAGGGAAAAGGCTCATCTCTCCTAACCCCTTCTCTTTCTATTTATCTCTGTTTTTCTCTGTTTCTGTTGATCCCCCACCGTTCCCGCTCCCACTATCCACCTCATCCTGTTCTTGCTTGCCACAGTAGATTGAAGATTACTCGTCTTAAAGACATAGCCTTAAGTGGTTGCACATTTGAACCATTTAGCAATTTAGTCTAATGGTTTCAGGATGAGCTATTTTAGCTGCAATGAAGGGACGAAGGGAATAGAGGGATGGAAGGGGTGTAAAAGTACAATGAAACACTAGCCCTGATTGGCTGGATTTCTTTGACCAGGAAGGGGGTCACTGTGGTGTCAACGATGCAATGGATGAGCTCAAAACAGAGATAGGATGATTACAACTGCACAATTAGAAGCTAAAAGATGGAGAAAAATATTCCAAGACATGAGAGAAGTAAGATGGAAGATTACATATGGCTATTTTAGATTCATAAACTCTTGTGCTAGAGTAGGGTCATGGCTAAACTGATATAGCAGACCTTCTCTGTTGGATTTAGACAGACAGGGAGAGATTAATGACCTCTCACCGGTGTGTCAATTAACCCCCAAACCTTAACCCTTCCACGAAACATAGTGTTACAAATTGCAGGACTCTACATGACAGATAAGCACGATAGCTCACCAAGGACAGATAGTTTCACATGTATGCATCCATATGTGTGTGTGTGTGTGTGTGTGTGTGTGTGTGTGTGTGAAGCTTCAGAGGAAGTGCTCCTTTTGCATCTTTGGCCTGTAATTAGTTACTGTTGAATGAAGCCGTGATTTGAGCTCCTCTTACTGGCAGCAGAGCAAAGGCAGCGCATGCGTCTTGTTTTGTCACCTATGTCTGCAAACACACTGATGATAAAGGAGATGTGTTTATACCCATCAGAGCTGTGTTTAATACAGACAGACAGACACATACTTGTGCACATACACACAAATAAAGAATTCCTGGGCCACCTGCAACACAGGACGTCCAAACTACTATCAGCTGCCCTACATTAACAAACCATGGCACCAAAGCAATGATGAGTCAGCTACTCTAAACACACTTGGAATGCTCCCCAGACTGGCTTACTGCAGACCAACAGGACAGCTAGGGAGGAGGAGATGTGGGACACACGTACACACACACACAAAAAAAAAACCCAGAGGAGGAGAAGGGACAAGAAAAGGAAACGATGGGAGAAAAGAACTGGGTTAAGAAAAAGGAGCAAGGGAGGGAATGCAGAGGAGATATATGAGGACGGGGAGTAAGAGCAGAGGAGAGAGGGAGGAAGAACAAGTCTTTGAAGGTAGAGAAGCAGCAGCAGCAGCTGCCAGAGAGGCGGCACTTATCCTTCACCCTCTAATCTGAGAGTTATCATCAGGACACAGTCCACATGGAGAATGACAAAAAGCCCCTCTTGGTCTAATTATTTCTCTCTCGCTGTCTGATTCATAAGGGAAAAATAAATGTCTCCTCCGATGAAGACGCACACTGGCGTCGAAACGTTAGTAGCCTAGTTGTTGTGCACCTTTATTAAATTTATTATTCTGCACCATTTCGAGTGCTCCAGCCTCCTCTCTTTTGGCTTCAGTCTCCCTGCAGTGACCCACCTGAGTCCCACGTCTCATTTATCTGTCCTGGGCTGTTGGGCACCGATTCAACTTGTTGGGCTGAAGCACAAGAGCACCTCCCTTTTGGATGCCCGCAGCAACATGTTCCTGTAAAGTGATAAGTTGTAAAGTGATTTTGTTATGATTGAATGTTTAAGTTGTTGTTTACGTTTTTGTTTATGCTATGTAAATAAGTGTCTGATTTTATACATATATGTTTCCTGCTTTGGCAACATAAGCACAGCCTTGTCAAAAATACACGCACAATTTCAATACAATGCCAATAAAGCTCATGAAATTGAATTGAGAGAGAGAGAGAGAAGTTTTTGACGCAAACCATATTTATTAATTTACCGTAGAGAAATGCCAGAAAGAAAAAAACTTCAGTTCAAGACTTCTAAGGGTGAGTAATTGATGAACAAAACAGGATTTTACATTAATAAATCTCTTTAAACACAAAAAAGATATTTTTTATTGATTTTCTCATTTCTGTGATTATCTTCTATATTACCTTCTCTTTATGCTAGAACAGTGCTCCAATGTTTGGAACTATGAAGGACTGAAACTGTGATACAGAGAACTGCCACTTAAAACAAACGTGGGCCCACCATGTAAATCGTAGACTGAGGGTGAGAGCGTGTTTTTTTCCTTGGCTTGCAGTTTTGTGAACAGTGCTCGGGGCGACCAATATGTTGGTTTGGCGATATTGGCCCTTGGCAGATATAAACTGTTTTTTAAGGCCAGAAAAATGCTCGGACTGTAATTTCAAATGGTGTAATTACAAAGTGTGTCCAGCAGAGGGTGGTCAGACATTTAATAACTGATAAGTAAAGTGTTCACTGTTCAGTGCACTGATGTTTGGAATAAAGTTTGTTGAAATGTAAGATGTCCTGCCTCCAGTACATTTTTTTGTCACGAGTATTTGATAACCACATTCAGAATATAGGCCAAAATGTCCAGTATCGGATTTTCTTGCTCCCTAATATCGGAATTGGCCTCAGAAATCCCATATTGGTGGGGCCCGACAGAATTAGCTACGTGAATTCTGTTTTTGCCTGGATTTCAGCTTCAGTCGTAGCTTTCTAGCGTTCTGATCAGTCATGGCTGCCTGAGACCTCCCAGCAGACGGGAAGTCCTCTCACCTTTTCATCAGTGAAGGTGTGACAGAGCGGCACACAACACATCCACTGCAACATTGGCTACAAATGCAAACTACCCTGTCAGCATTTTAACTATCACCTCCCGGGTAAGAATGACTCCTTCTGCCGTTTTTTCCTTGTCTCTCTGACTGCACTTCAGCACGACGGCTCTCGTTCTCTGCTGTATTCTGATATCAGTTGAGGTGTGAAGAATCACTGATTGTTCTTGTTTTTGTCATCTGCGTGTCTCTCTGGTATTTTCAAATGAAGTCAGGCACACTCAGGTGCTATGAATGACAAATGTTTAATGCTTTTAATATTGTATGCAGGTATGAATGAGTAGCAGAGTAACTGTAACTGACAGATTTCATGTTCCAGTGGTCTGGAGGAATTCGTTATGTATTTACCTTAGGCAGCTTTCAATTATTTTTTTATGCATATTACATTTCCCTAATGATCCTTGCCTGCAGCTTTCAATTTCTATCACATAACCCACTCCAATGCCACAAAAAGAGCCATTTTCAGCCATAGCACAGGGGTCTGCAGCAGAGTTTTTTCAAATGCCTAAAGGGTTTTATGAAGGCCAGTAGTGAGCCAAGAATTTCTCGGGCAGGGCCAGATTTGGACCACAGTCTACAATATGCTGACCTGTGCTACAGCAGAAGTAAGAAAAAAGTCATAATGAGTTTATCGATTTGTGTAACCGCCGCCAGTCAAAGTGTTAAAACCCTGACACATCAAGTCAGCCTCTGCTTTGCCACACGTCTCCTGTGTCCCACCCAAAAAGTTGCACTTGAACACACCACAAAGACCACAGCCGGGGACCAGCTAACATGTCTGCTAACATGACAAGGGTGTAAATCCCAGGGGGACACAGGGGACGTGTAATAATATGGTATTAAATCATACTTTATTGTAAAGTATGATTTTAAACATCATAATAATTGGCACTGAAAGCACTTGTGCTGATCATTTAAGCAAACAAAAGAACAAAAGATTTAAAAAGATCAAATTAAAGGGGGGATTTGAACACTGCAGGCTAATGTAAGGGGGTAGCTCTCTAGTGGTTCAATACAGAAATAAATGCTAATGTTAGCCAGTTTTCCCGCTTTTCTGCTCAACAATGTTAGCGAGCTAAAGCTAACATTTGCCTTAATTGACACTAGCTAACTGGTGTTAGTGTTATGCTAGTGACTGAAGGACACTGAGGGTCGACACCATGAGACAAACTGTAAAGTGGGGAGAACAGCAGAGAGGCTGACCGATGATAAGTGCCACAGCACAGCAACACATCCAAGAAGAATATCAGTGCATGTTCAGTAAAACACCCTCCACATAATTAACACCTCCCTCCTTGTTCCCTCTTTCCCGACACTGAAATGAGATTTCTCACCCCTGGTCCTTGGTCTCTTGTTGTTGGCAGAGGAAAGGAAGCGTTCAGGAGAACAGTGAGGAGAAATCACACCTGGATGAAATCATGGATACTACAGCGACAGACTCAGCTGGCTTTCCCAAACTTGTGACAGTAGCAGGAATCACATGAAGCCTCTGATTTTAAAAAGTTTGCTCAGCTTTTTCCTGTTCAGCTCTACGTGTTAACAGAACTTATCAGTTCAGTCATCTAGAGACAAAACACTTACGATTGGGAGTGTATCTCCATCCAGGATCGACCTATCGGAGTGTTTTCACTCACATCGATTCTACGTGCTGAACTGACCGAAAAGCCGCAAACAAGGGCCGACTACAGCCAACAGTGGGGGACACACGGAAAAAACTAGGACCGGCCATCAGCTGGGTTTGTCAGGGCCGTGAGGAGTGAACCAACACCACGTCTGTCTACCCTGTAATCCATCCAAAATGATGACCAAACAGAAACCTGTAGACTACAGGCCTTTCACTACAGGCTGTAGAGATCAGATATCATGAAACAGTAAATTATTGTTCAGTCCTTTTGAAAAACAACCTTGTGTCTTTGATCTGTTCACGTATCCAAGCAGATTTTGACAAGATTCAATTAAATCAACAGCCACACTTTTACGATCAATCTTGGACTTCTGGGATGAAATGAAAGGAAATGGGGAGCAATTGAGGGAAGGGTAAGTGGTAAGTGGACCACTTTACCTCCAGGGCTCGGAGTCGCTCCAGCAGGGGATTGCTGTCCTTCGAATTTTCGTCTGACCCTCCGCCGGCCTCCGGCGAGGCGGACGTCTCTGCCGCGGCGGCTGTGGGACCCTCCAGACTGTCCTGCTGCTTCCACATTTCCTCCAGGAGTTTGTCCTGAAACGCAGACAGAGTGGATCAAAGATGCATGCCTTTAAGTCACAAAGAAATGAAAAATAAAAAATTCTCCTTATCACAGCGGGCTCCAGCTATAAAAGCATCAAATCTTGATAAACAACACCCTGAACTCTGCCTGCACCGCATAAATAAAACTTTCACTTTGTTCACTTCAAAGCTTGAGTTGTTCTTTTATTATTAACATTGAACCAAATGAGCCTTTATAATGTGACTTGTTTAATGTAATGTAAAGTATATAAATATAATGTAAAGATTAAATTTATTGTGCTTTTAAACTGTTGATCATAATTCATTTTTATTCTTCATTTTAGCTACGAGTGGCTGTCTTATCTCTGTGTGCTGACGTTGCTCGTCTGAAATCTTTATTTCACACAGTGTTTTAGGTTTTGTGCTCTAGTATTGTCTTCTCTGGGACTGGAGCTTCATACTTGTTTGCATGAGATTAGCTGATGAGGTGTTTGCTTAATATTTATAGGCCTGTAATGTAATGTTGCATTATTTAGCACTTTGCATTAAAGATTAGTGTAACCAAATATTACAAAGCCGTGATTCAGAAAAGAGGAAAATGGAAGACAGCATGAAACGGAGAGAAGATGGATAAGACTTACTCACATAAGACCCTCGAGCTGATTAGAACTACCAATGTGAGCCTTGTTTGCAGTCGGTCTTTGGTTCATGAGTTCTTCCTGCTCATTCATCCACACTAACCAAATTAAATAAACTAAGTAATAAACTACATTAAAGCTAATGTTTGACTTGTACGTCCTTGCTATCACACTTTGGAAACTTTTCTCCATCTGAGGAGACAAAGCAGAGTCCTCACAAGATAAGTGATTAAAACTTAAGGTTAACAAGTTTTAGGAATTCATTATTCTGAACTAATTTTTCATCATTAACTTTTTGTTAAGGACTGAAGAATAGTCTGCACTGTCTTTCTTCTAGAGTAAAAAAAAAGTCAAGTCACAAGTCAACAAGTGGTGCTTTTTTTTTTGTTTTGGTAAAATACAACCAATGATCGATGACGACAGATCCATTTCATTCTCTACTCTTCATGCACTTTAATCACTGAATATTGAGCATATTTAAAATTTCTAGATATTAAACATTTTGTTCAACCTGTTTTTTTCTCCACGTTGAAGGTTTGGGTAACAGCTTGTTTGGATGGCCCGCCTACATATAGTTTATAGTATTTGTAACATGTCAACAACATATTAGCTGTTGTGAATATTGTTGCCATATTTATTGAATATTTGTAAATACATCTGTGAACGTTGCTTGAACATTTTTTGGAGTGCTTTCTGAAATTCATCCTAAATGTTTTAGAATGTTCAGTGAAGATTGATGAAAAGGTTTGAAGTGAAACTAGACAGTTTTCTTGGCTTAACTTTGTCATTATGACGTATAAGCTGATTAAACAGTGTAATAGTGGTTGAAGAATGAGGCCATTTTGCATGTTTCCAAGGGAAGTCTTAACCAACGGAAAAAAAAAAAATCCGAAAAGGGGTGGGGGTTATTGTTGTAATATCAAGATCTGTGGCATACCAAATACAACTTTGCACATCAGATTTTAGGAAACTGCACAGATAATTCCTTTCTGAGTAGAGGAATGGGAAAACACATGTCAGATATTTTAGGGGCATTAACAAAAGAAAATCACACTTCTGGACGAAGAGGATCCTCAAAGTCTTCAGAGGAATCCATCTGTCATATGCTCTTAGAAACAAATTGCAATCTGCACATGAAAAACATAATCCTGCTGCTATCACTTCAACCCCGACTCGAAACATGAAGCCGTTATCTGACAAATCCATTTCAAGGTGAGATCAATAGTACGTCTAATGGTAAATCAACTCTGAAATGTTCTGTCTGCAACTTGGATGATGAAAAAAAAATCAGTTGTTGGTCTCATTGCTGTTCTCAGTAACATCAGTGCAGAAACCTGCTCAAACTAGTGCTTCACTTTGTCATATTACACCTTTTTTACATTGAGAATAATCAGAACACTGAGAACAAAGACATCACATGAACACGTCTGTTTTTGCTCAGACGTCCCTCCTGTACCTTGTATGCTTTCATGAGGTCCAGCGGGTCGACCTTTGGCCCTTCCAGTGAGTCCTGGTTCTGTAGCAGCGTTCGCACCGTCTCCTCCATGCTGCGTTCAAGAGGACAGCAGGAAAACTGGTCAAAGTCATGATATATGACCATTAACACCTTATTTCGTCAGCAGCAGTAAAACAAACGGCAGGTTAACATTTGAAAACCACATGGAGACTCCATCAGTTGTTTCTGACCAGAGTACCTCAGTCAGTCACAGTGGGAGCGTCGGGGTGAAAAGCTCACATGCTGACATGTTTACATCTGGATCACTGACCAAATCTGACTGCGTGTTTGAGTTTATGACAAGGGAGACAGCGAATGGGGAAATTAACGTCGTCTGCAGAACGACGTAATTTTCCCTGCTCAGAGGACGCAGTAATGAAGTTGCTAATTGGATGTAAAGGTATAGCACTGAGCGAATGTGAAGCTGATTAAACTGCTGATGGAGTTTCTCGTGTTGAAAGACGTTTCGCCTCGGCAGACTGTCTCCACAGGTATCACAAACTAATTTACACCGACCGAATGGACACCATCATCGTCGGAGCAGTTTCCTCCGAGAGAACCTGAACTACAGCGTTCAGACTTTTCCACATTCATAAACAATGCTGAGGGACAACAGAGCATTTTAAGCTCCTCACCACCTAAAATCTTGTTTGAAAGAAAAACCCAACCAGTCACTTATTTCTGCGCTTATTCCTCATTTTAATATTTTG
>JAQLOL010000025.1:25065515-25083218 GCA_029783665.1 Naso thynnoides
TGTTGTGCACCTTTATTAAATTTATTATTCTGCACCATTTCGAGTGCTCCAGCCTCCTCTCTTTTGGGTTCAGTCTCACTGTAGTGACCCACCTGAGTCCCACGTCTCTGGAAAAATAATTGTGTTAGAAAGCACACAAACTAATGGAAATGTCCACATGAAAGCATAAACATACTATGACAGTGAGCACAGTGCACACATACTGCTCCGCTGTCAGGTAGAACTTACAGCAGCATAACACTGGACTTATTCTGTAGACTGCTGTTCATCTCATAACACCATTGCACCATTCCTTATACATGCAATGCTGAAACACTGCAGACGGTGAGAGAAGCAAAGGCCAGCCTGCCAGCAATCCATCTCCCTTCCTTTCGGACGTCTGTCGGCTGATGAAAAAAGGGGAGATGACATATTTGGCCACTGCGACGGGACAAATCCCAAGGTGATCCAAAAAAGCCTAACATGATGTCTTAATGGAAATCTTAAACTTGATGAAAATGTTTTCTGTCTAGACTCATGAAATTCACACAGGAGAAAGCCTTGAGAAATCGAGGCCCGCGCCATTTAAAGTAATGTAATGGGAGAGGAGGAGACATGTTGGACGAAAAGTTGTTCTAATCATCTGACTTAGAGTTTTGCCCATAATAATTAAACCTTAATTTTATCCTTGAAGCTTGGTGTTTCAACAGGAAAACAAAGAATCCACCACAATGACCCACCAGCTCTGATAATGACAACAATGGCTGTGTAGGGTATCTTTGTCTCTGAACCACAGTCTTGTCAATAATCTTTTTAGTGGCATTACCTAAACTTCCTTACAGGAAACATGTAATGCAAAGCCTCTGCTCATTCTTTAAAATACACGACACATATTTACTCCTTAGAACAAGACTTGCCAAGAAAATAGCTTGTAACATCATAAAAAATGTTACGTCATGAGTCTACTGACTCAAGATTATCACTAAAAATGTCATGTGGCAACCCTTCATTGACTGTATGCTCATTTTGCTGTCTAGGTCTAGGTCTGGTTCTAGTGAGTAATTGCAGCCTCTGATCTGCTGCAGCTGCAGGACAAAGAAGTTGATTCTGCTAAGTGAAATGGCTATCTTGCTACAAGCTAAAAGTCTAACAAACACAATGATCACAGAAGTTCCTGGAAAACAACCTTTATCACCATCACAAGCCAAACCTCCAGAAAGAAACTGTAGCCCGCACCCGAGAAGAGGTACTATATGAAAAGAGACAAGACGAGAGGGTACGTGATGCAACTTTTCTTGTTACTGTGGTGTTGTTAAAGTAAGCTATCCGAACCACAAAGAAAGTCTACCATTTTATGCAAAAACGAGCACTGTGTAAACGGCCCCATATATTTTTGAAGTTTAAATGAAGGCAATGCATCTATGGGGTGCAGGGACAGGTGATCCAAGATGGGTATTTTTACTATTATTAGAAGCTTTTTACGAACATGGTGGCTGAACTCTTAATTATGATTTGGCGGAGCCTGGTGGAAGCTAATCTCTAGTGGCTATTAGTGTCGGGAACAAGTCCTTTCATCTACAGGTCTTGTATATGCTGTGAGGGGAAGAGAGTGGTGCTAGGACTGCCTGTGTTATTGCCTGTTTATCTAAGTGGGCATGTGGGGGGCTGGAGGGCCACAGAAGGTCAAACCACACACAGCGAGAGGAGCACAGGAACCCCGAAGGACCACTAAAAGTGATGAGATTTTACAACTACTGCTTCGTCTATGACTACTGCTGCCGCACACACACGTTTGCAGTAACAGACTGACACACACACAGCCCTGACTCAGAGTGATGAGAGTTTATTACTACTGTGTTGAGACTAAGTGCCCCAGGGGCAGGAAGACAAGCTGAGGGTTCCTGTGGACCTTAAGGCCCCAAAGGCAAAGAGAGGGATACACACAGCCAAGCATGTGTACACTAGATTGTTACTTTAAATCTGCTGCATTTACATTAAACACTGAGACTAATATATACTGATACAACTTCAAGATAACACCATATTTGTACAGTAGGCATAGCTCCATAAATGTTGTCAATTTATAGACAAACTCTTACAAACAACAAAACAAAAGAAAACACTGAATGCGCATAATTTGCTTGCAGTGAGTCAAAGATTAAATCAAAGGGCAGTGACCTTCATCCCAAACATCAGACTACAAGTGAACTCAATATCGTTAGAGCAACATTGCACAGAGAGTGAATATATGAGGGAGGTTCGCTTCTTAGCAGCTGGTCACACAGCTACCATCTGTGTGATCTCGATCTTTAGTACCAGTGCCTACACAGAGGAGTGCTTTGTGCCGCCTAAGAGAGAGAGAGTGAGAGTAGGGGATACTGGGAAAGCAACTAGCAACCAGCAAATCAAAGGCAAGCAGTCTGGTTTGTTTTCTCACAGTACAGGGCCTGAGCGAAAAAAAACGACTAAATAAAATAAACCTTTAATTTGACTGAAATTGGAGGCAACAAGCGCTGCTGTAAGAAAAGGCTGTGAAGTGTGATTTCTTGCGGTTTGGGTTAATCCTGATTGAGGAGCCCCTGAGTTGAAATGTCAGCAATATGAGACTAAAACAAAAATAATTACATCCAGGGTTAATGAACACAACTGCCTGAGGCGCAGGGAACCGGAGAGCAAAGGAAAGGGGAGCAGGAGAGAGAGAAAGAGAGAAGGTATAAAAAAAGAAGACAGAGAATGAAAGTACTCCAACAAACAAGCTGAAGGGGCAAGTTGCCCTCATTTCTCAAACAGAAAGGGTCAAAATCATAGACCCATATTTGTCTTCATCCGAGAAGCCAACCCACTAAGTCCCTTCGGTAGAATAATAAATTGCCAGTGATCAAGCTGGCATTCTGATACAGGGCCATCAATCTGGGCCTTTGCTTAGCCCGGGCACTATTTTTCCCTAAAGGCTAATGACTTGCATCGCTCAAGGATGAAACATGAAGTACAGCAACAGCATACCTCCCTTTCAACTACTGCCATGCCCCTCAAGTTTATAACATCTCTCTCCAGCCTGCTTTCATCTTGGCTGCTATGTCTACACACACTATCTCAGCTGTGCAGGGAGCTGCCCATTACAACAACAACGAACACTGGTGCTAGGAGGCACCTGCGCCTTGCACTACTGCTGCACTAATTGTGTGTGCCTGTGGTTACGTAGTCTGTATGTGAGAGTTTAACAGGAAACAAGAGTGGAAGGCAAGTGTATATTTTGCCCGTGCATATGCACAATAAAACCTAATTTTGCCCTACTTTACATGGGCTTTAGATCTCAAGTGGTCTTTGCACGCATCTACACGTTTCCAATCAACGGCATGCTGACAGAATTTGCAAAACAGCATTATACCTAAAGTATAGAAGTCATTTGGAAACTGCCTGGCTATGTAATTTGCGGTAAGTGTCAAGTTTCATAGTTTTTTTGCTGATTTTGCCGGTGTCTCGGGCTGCTGATTTGACATGCTTGCATTGTTTAGGAGGAGGGCAAAAGTGATTGTGAAGTGACGTACAGATGGTCCCACGCATTTACGACCGGCCGGGAATGTTTTCCCAAGATGAATGTTGCTCTTTCTCCCAAAAACAGAATTTCAGTCAAATTAAGGTTCCGATAGATAGATTCTGTTTTTTATAGGCCAACTCTGTGATTACGTTATCGCAGAAATCAAAGGGCCTTGTAACTGTACATTACTGTATATTCATTGAATTAAGTGTGAATTTTTAAAAGCACACCGATTACTGCGTGTATCAGCACTGGTAGAATCTTTCGGGGCATCTGTGAGCACAGAATTACCCTCAACACCAACTGCAATTGCAATGGACAATCTAGCTCAAATCATTGATTTTATATGTGTATGGATGTATACATGTATGCATACTCTGGCTTCAATACATGTTCTTAACGCATGTCCATCAAATCCACGTCCAGTTTGAAAAGTTCATTGAAATGCACAATTCAACAGAATTGCCGCTCAAGAGTCAGTAATAGTAGTAGTTGTCTTTTTTTGTACAAGGCCAAGTCAGTGAATCCAGTCGTGTTTGTGTGCGTGTGCATACAGTACAGCAGGACACTCCACCTTAGTACATCTCACCCTCTGTACTCTTAAAGCTGGCCGCCCGGTGCACAGCTGCTAGCGGGGGATGCGTCCAGACAGAGAGCCCCAAAAAAACAACAACCCACATCAAAGGAGTTCCACTGGTGGAACATGATTATCAACCTTTATCCTATGAGTCTACAAGTCCTCCCTCCGCCAAGCATCACTCACAGGCATGGGGAGGGAGAGGAGAAAAGAGGATGATTTGCTAAATACAAGCTGACCACAAACTGATCCTGTACCCAAGTTTGTTATTTTGACTGACTGACTTTCTTTGTTTCATTTTATGTACGCTACTTCCTTAAAACCATATACAGCGTATGCTCACACAAGTACACTCAGACTAAGAGAGAGTGTATCAATCCATCAGATATTTCAAGTCACATTACAAGTCCTTTCTTTCAAAGGCTTTACTCACACAGTGCCCTGTAAGCACTTCACCTCCAGCAACTGTTCATAGTTAAAAACAGTGAACCAGCATGACAGTCTGTTGACATTTCCAGGGAGCACACTACCTCTTGCCCGGTCTACTTTTATTCAGTGGTGAGCTTTACAATGAGAAGTATCATGATATAAAATGTCATTTTAGAATTCGGCTGCATTATTGCTTTAGAGTAGGTTTCATGTTTCAAATCAAAACTTTAATTTGACATTAGGCGATCTAGGCAACAATGCTCAGAATTTTTGGTGCCTTAATTACCCAAGCCTCTCCGGAAGCCCGAGGTAACCATGATCTGAGTGTTAAGATTGTCTTACTTTCACTGTTAGTCAATGGTCTAATGTAATCTTGGTGATGATATGCTTTTGGGAATCCAGGCCCTGGACTGGCTGCAGCCAGCCATCTCTTTCAGCACCAGAGGAGCTGAGTAATAAAGACCAGACAACAAGTTAAAATCAACGGATCTCTAATTCCAAGCCCAAGGGATGGTCACCAAAAGTCCATGGCGTATTACCTAACTTAAAAGGCTTGTGTTCAGCTCGTGTTTTGGTTGCAGTGAGGTCAGGGATGAAACAATGTTGGATCTGACAGGAGATAGTGCTGGAAAATAGTGAGTTCTGTGGCAGCGAGCATCCAAGTCATTGAGCTGACCTGCATGAAGTCATGTATCTGGCTTAAAGGTTCCCTGAGGTGTTTCAGACCTCTAGTAGCACTATGGAGCTGATTAGTCAGTCCTGGGTTTGTTTATCTCTTGCATGCACACAAGGACGCACATGCACACGCACCCATGCAACACGATACAGTTCTAATAATGCTGTCATACAATTCCACTGATCAACAGGTGGCGGTAACAGAACAAGATATGCAGCAATATGCCCGCAAAAACAGAGGGAAAAGAATGCAAACTAGTACATAATGGATATAAACAAGGCTGGATATAAAACAATAAAAAACGGCTTTGCACATGTTTTGTGAGGAAGGACTTGGATTCAACACATTTATTACACTGAATCCTTACTAGACGCAAATGAGGAAGCGAGCAAGCAAGTGAGCAAACAGCTGACTGACTTCATTTTTTTCAATAAGGATGTCCTGACTGGCACCGTGCGACAGCAAACAGCCGCAGCTACATGTCGCTTGTTGAAAAATTTGCTTGCTTTAGCTCTATTTGAGCAAAGGTTTGTGCATTTGGTCTGCCTCTGGCCTGTTCTGATTAGTCAAAATCAATGCTGATTTCCCTTTGTTTCCGCCCCCTCCAGTCACCAATCAACTCAACTGCTCCTTCTGCTACTACGTTGCTGGTAGTCAATGCATAGCATGTCTTCTGCAATAGGTTGCTCGCGTTGCGTCTCATTAGGAATCGGTGTTAGACCTTAAGGATACCAAAAAAA
This sequence comes from Naso thynnoides, assembly GCA_029783665.1. Classification (NCBI taxonomy): domain Eukaryota; kingdom Metazoa; phylum Chordata; class Actinopteri; order Acanthuriformes; family Acanthuridae; genus Naso; species Naso thynnoides. The sequence goes on from JAQLOL010000025.1 coordinate 25,071,455, forward strand.
AAAAAGCCATCTGGCTTAGTAACAATGTGACCATGACTTTTTTCATTGACAAGAAGACACACAGAGACACACACACAATGATGATAACAGCTTAATTTGTGGCCTAAGTTCGCAGGGGAGGAGATATGCAGTTCGACTTTCTGAGTGAACATTATATCTCATTTCTAGATGTCATTCTAGATTGCATATTTCAGACATGTTTTAAGATAACACATTTTTACCAGTAGTTTCATTAAATGGACAATGGCCGAACAGAAACAACCTCAGAAAACAGAGAACATCCTTACTTCATGACTTTTTGTGCATGAGCAAAAAACAAACTTTTACCTGCAAATATAGATGTAGTACAAAAACACACAAACATTACAGAACACGCACTCGCACTTACACACACACACACACACACACACACAAACTGTAGTGGAAAAATGTGCAGTCAATGCTGTGGATAATGGGCCTGACGTCAGGCAGACCTATAAACCCAGCTCAGGTGTGGGTTTATTTTTCTTGGACCTATCAGATAAGTCATGAAATAAGAATCTCACTGACAGACGCACAGCTAAACAATAAATCGCTACTCACACTTTCAGAAATGTTAAGTAGAATTGCTGTTCAAATAAACCCTGGCATCTCCTTAGGCACGCAGGCTATCGTGCCATCTGACACATCTCGCAGTTTCACAGCTACCACTGCTGTAAGACCCACCGCTCGAGCCATACAGTGCATGTCAGAGCCGCCCCTCCACAGCAGAGCGGGACTGCTGCTGGGGCAGAGAACATCTGGACAGGGCACAAGAGGTGCTCATTTATTGTGAATACAAAAAACTATTTAAGACACATTTAAATGTTTTACTAACTCGCTGCTGAGTCATAACCAAAGGACATTATGAGGGTAGGAGTCTGCATTACAAGACTGATTGCTTTATTTGGGTAAAGTGAGCTAAACATTTTAAAAATGCTTCATTACAGTATATTGCAGCTGCATACACCCATTTATAATGTGAGTTCTGGCTCTAACATGCTCTCTGGTTGACTTATACTGTATGTATACGTATACCTAAGTTCCACATATGTCCATAAAGAAAACCACACCAGGCAAATCTAGTTATGGCTGGACCAATATATGAAAGATGGGATATGTGTTGGTAAATAATGTACAGCTCTATCAGTGTACTATGAAGATTAGCTATATTGCTGAACTCCAAGTGTAAGTATCGAAGTTTAAGAAGCTTTTCCTAATGTGTCGGACAAATGGCAAACATTAGCAACACTGTGTGTGTGCAGGACATCTACCGTAACGTGACAGTAATGTAATTATTACAATAACGTTACTCGAGCACCTAATTTGTGTGAGAGGGCAATGACAGTGATTGGCAGGTGTTGCTGATAGCATGACAGGGTGATGTAACTATGGCAGCATGCTAACATTGCTACAATATTAGCATTAGCTGTACCATTATGGCAGGGTCATAATGGGAAGTCACTCAGTCAGACAGACAAACAGTCAGTCAGTCAGTCAGTCAGTCAGTCAGTAAGCCCTTGACACATTGTCAGGGCTGTTCCATTTGGTCCGGCCAAAAACTAAAGAGCAAAACACTGTGTGTCACTTTTTCTGCCAAAAACTGAGAACATGGCACTGGCATAATGACTAATTAACAGAGACAAAAAAGTATTGTATTGCTATCAGTATTGTTTTTTGTAAAGATCTTCATGACATGATCCTTTTTTTTTTTTTTTACCTCTTCAGAATCCTTGTTAAAAAAAAAAAAAAGAAGAAAAAAACTGGCATACACTTCTAAATTTCAACTTATCAGAGTCTCTCATCTGCTTACAGGTAATTGCCAAATGCTAACTGTTCTACACTGCCTTAGCACAAACTTCTGTTTCAGCTACTGTTAACGTCTGGCCTTTAAACATTTAGGATTCAATGATACTGTGACTGTCCTCTCTCTCTCTCATTCTGGCCCTCTCAGGTTTCTACTCATCCCAACCCACCATATGTAGGGAGTGTGGACATAATCTCTGGAGCTGCTGGCTCACCCCACGACGACCTACCTCCAATGCTTTGCTTGGTCTGATTACATCTGTGGCTGTCAACCACAAAGGAGCTCCCAGGAAAGGTCACTGAAGCCCAGAGTACCTCAGAAGAATCTACAGAGGTTGGGGTACATCCTAAATTACGTGCTGTGTACTGTGTGTTGTAATGGACCATTGTGGTAAGCTGAGCAACAGAGCAATGCCGTGGGTCTAAGACACTCTACATGCAGCCTGGACATGAATCCTCCCCGCAGGGTGGCTGGCATCGCTTTATAGGACTTGGATAAAGGACTGGTATCAAACCTCTGCCTCTTTGTGTTAAGAAGAGCCAGATGAGGTTGTTTGGGCACTAAAGGGGCAGTTTAAGGGCAGGCTGGAGGACAGACGTAAAGAGATGTGGGGGAAAAGCGTGTCCCGCTTGTCCAAATATCACTATGACCGAGACTTTAGGAGGGGGCAGGACAATAGATCAGTGGATCCTATAAAAGTGTGTGCATAAAAAGTATGTATAAATAATTGTGGATATTGTGATGTTTGCCATTTTAAAATTACACTTACAGTAGAGGACAAAGACAAAGAGCTCAGGAGAAAGAGCCACAGAATATACCTGAACTTTAGAAAACAAGATTGTTTGAATCAGAGAGACGATGAAACACGTCTGGAACTCACAAAGTTCAATGTAAGGACCCGACTTTCATGTCACGTCTGGTATGATAAAATGCACTCACTTTGAACTCTGTGCTGTGATCTCAACTTGTGATAATTTTGCAGATTAATATTTATGGCTTTTGTAAAATAAAAAAAAACAACATGGCTTTGTAAATAAAATAATTTTGAAGACAGGCTACAGGCATAAAAAATCAGCCAAAGACGGAGACACCACCTCTGAGGGAAGAGATACATAAATACAAAATATCACGTAACGTAGCGATAGCCCCAAAATTTATTGGAAAAGAAAAAAAATAATTTCTCTTTTAAATCTCTAATCTCTGATGAGCAATACTAATCTAATTTAATAAAGTTAAACAGAAAAACAAGTCATTGTTCACAAGAAATGAATTTATAGAAGAAAAAGAGTCGAAAAAAAAAGCATAATCTCACTGAAACTAATAATTAAGAGATCTAAATCAGAGTTCATGAAGTTACACCTGAACTTTGAGGGAACTGTTGAAAACATCTGAAAGCCTCCTCAGCCATTTTTGCACACAACTTCTCCGTCTCAACTACATATTTTTCAGTGTTTAACCAAGTTAACTTGGTGTTGCTAAATTTTGGAGTTCTGCAGAGGAGAAATTTCTGTAGATGCCATGTTCTAGCTACATCATGGTAACTAAATAAAGATCTGTATCAGTATTATTGTACAGCAGTAGCAAGATACTGCCACACTGTCACCATCAGTCGCTCTAACCCTCCATCACACTTTCACAAGTCAATTCAGAAAAGTTTCGCTTAACCAAAAACAAATATGGGACTGCCAAAAGCAAATTAGAAAGGGCTAACAGTATTAAGTAGGAAAAGGATTTAAGCCTTCTAAGAATAAAACAACAAACACTATCAATGCAGATTTGTACATATCTCTCTAAAGATAACCATTTCTTTATCTTTCATTCTATTATTCTGTTTCTCCACATCCATTCTTCCTTCCTTTCAGCATGTCAGAAACACAGTCACATCTGTGCCCCCCTCACCACCACCAGAGCTGAGGTTTGTTTGACTAGAAAATTACTCTCCTCGTGTTTAACATACCTGCAATATTGTCATCACCAAATATTTATTTGTAAAGGAGAGGACCTCTGAATGGCCACATTCCTGCTGATTCGCAGCAGTTACACAACTCTTTGCATGAGCACACACAAGCATGCACACGCGCACACAAACATGAACACACACAAGCTCACAGCCAAGGCTGGATGTGTTTATAAGAAAATTTCACACAGCCATCTTGCATATTTAAAAAGCGCCTGTGTGTACTCGCCTGTGTAAGTGTCAGCTCAGTTCTTCAAAAAGTGACTGTGGGTAGTTGCGTGAAAAGTATGTGCTCCCTCCAAAGTATGTGTCTTTATTATTTCCTGAGAGGGAAGCAGCTCAATGCCAGTGAGAAATAAAACACTGCTATATGATATGTCAGAGAATAATCGTATTATGACACGCTGATTAACGGTTTAATTCATTTCTTTCACAATAAGTCACTTTGTCCACTTTGCCTGCTATATATCAGCTCATGCTGTCATCATAAAAACATGATTTTCTTTTGTTAATCGGGGATATCAACTCCACAACCAAACCACAACAATGTGTCTCATAAGCACTGTTGCACTGAGACCTATGCATTAATAAGCGGGTTTAAAATAACACCATTAAATCCATGTTTAATGACTTGTGTGATTGTTGGTCTTGATCAAACTCCTGAACTCTTGACCACCTTTGCAAGGTCACACAGAGCTGTATGTGTCAGCCAAACTTGGCTCTATTAAATAACGATCAAATAAAACACCAGGGAATACTTAGAATATTTGCTTTATTCTTTTTCATCAGGCTAAACAATCAATCCCCACATTATTTACTTGATAAAGGTACTGTGCTTTGAGGGGTGGCCTATCATCACCCTGAGAGTTGGTGGTGGTGGGGGGGACGCAACACAATAAACAGCAGGCCACAAGGGGGCAGTGATGTAACAAGGACTTGGAAGGGGTCAGGGAGCCTTTCTCAAGAACTGCCAGAGGAGGTAGAATGAAACAGTGAGTATGGGGGTGGAGGTTAAAGGAGAGGGGAGTTTAGGTGGAGCAAAGAAGAAAAAAGATATGCAGGATGAAAAGCAAAGTGTCAAATAAAGGAAGAAAAGAGAGAGGAAGGGAAGAAAAGGGGAAAGTAGAACAGGGAATGTCTGAAAAGAATTTAGGATGGTTATGACATATATACAACTATAGAGAGAGCAGGAAATAACACTGAAGATTAAGGCCACTGAGTGTCAAACAAAACCAAGCTGCTTAAACAAGAGAAGTCTATTCAAAGACCACCCAACTAACTCTCACCTGTAAGCTAAAAGATTATGATTAATTGGTCAACAGAATCAAAATTGCAAACAAGTTCAACCTGACAACAGCGCTATGACCTTCTCACTTTGTGAATATAGCCTAGCATCCTTGCAAACTAAACAAGAAAGTCTCCTTTTAGACAGTGTGCTAAAAATGTTAAAGCTTGTCTGAGAGCGCTGTCCCTTGATGGCCATCAACAGAAACACAGATCTGTGCACACACACACACACAAACAAGAACTGTTGGCCTCCCAGAGGGCTGTCCCAGGAAAACCACAGGTCCCAGAGGGAGGCGCCCTGATGTCTCGGTAGTGACCCATTCCTTAAACAGGCCTGGAGATGTTACTGCTTCAGCAAGCTGCTGGGTTGTGAATGCACTGCAGAAGTCTGTGCTGCTGCCCTCTATACCACATGTTTGTATGACCTCTTAGTCAGTCCAACTGCTCAGCAATGACACTGGTCACATAAAAAAAGCCTACAGAGTAGTGCAGGTTTGTTCGTTTTCTCTCCTTTACCCCTTTATGTTTGTGCTTGCTTGCACCGCTGTACGGCTCAAATGGTCAGTCGCGGGGCGCTCCACTGAGTGCGACTACCAGTCATCTGTGTGAAAATCATCTGCTCTTAAACTATTTGTATCTTATGACTCTTGTGGTAACTTGTCCCCCCTACTGTTCCATGTCCTTCATGTGTTTCTTTTGTCTAAATTATTGGTTGTCTGTTGTATGGATGTATGTACTGGGAAAGCTGCAATTGATTGCCCCTTGGGGACAAATACAGTTGCCTGAACTGAACTATCTGGCTGCTACGTAAAAGGCAACACATTGCAGTACAGCAAAAGAATATTTCTGAGAGTAACTAATGTAAATATTGTCAAATATTGTTACAATCTTATTTCATTCTCATAACAAAGTGATAATTGTTACACTCTGTTCACTGTCTGTACTTTTTTTTTTTTTTTCAAACGTTCTGCTCCAGCTCGTACCATCTCTGCCATTAACACAGTTCAAGTCACGATGTCTGTGTGTGACATTCTGCCAGCACACACATCTAACTGTTGGTCTGTTTGTCTTCCTTAATATCCCATACTGAACTCCCCAGTGTTTTGTGCGCCTCTCTACCTCATACTGTTTTCTTTGCCTGCCTACATTAATAGCAGCCTGCTTGGGCAAACCACAAAGATGAAGAGGCCAGTGCCCACTGCGACACATGTGGCAAAGCAAAGTCTTACACTCATATAAAACCAAGTATTACTGTAGCACTCTGCTACCAAACCACAACCAATTCCAACCAAACCCGACACACACTCACCCCACCCAATGCTGCATCATCCTGAGAAAGTGTGGGCACTGGGCAGTGAGGAATTCAGTTCAGGACAATCATGCAAGTACGTGAGACTCTCAAAGCCTGAGTCAGAGATGCCAAAGATTCCTGTATTTATTTGTAAAAGTCTTTGGAAGAAAAAAATGTCAAATGTCACAACAACTTCATATTTGTTGTGACATTAGACAACAATTTAGACGACCATTTAGTTCCTTAAAAAAGCTAAAAGCTATAAAACCACTCCTATAGCCCTTTAATTCTTCTCTGTATTTCTTCCCTGAATCCTCATATAGTAATTGGGTTTTCTGTAACATTTTTGTGTGCTCACTTCAAAAGCTGCCAGTAATTACTCACATGCATTAAAATGAGACCACAAACAGCCATGGTGCCGCACTCCTTTCAAGCTCCAAATGGTGTTTATTAAGCTCTGCTTCAAAACCAAATTTTCAGTGTCCATAAACTGGAGCATTTTTACTCAGTGGCAGCTTGCTGCAGTGGTTTCACCTTAGTCACATTTTCTGTGTCCCTTGTATCTCACTTAGGATGCAGACCTCCACATGTACAATAACTCAGGAGTCAGGATCAGTTATTTATCCAACAGAGCAATGCTGTCGCACAGCACTGAAAATAGAAAATAGGGATGCACCCAAATGAAAAGTCTTGGCTGAAGCTGAAACAAAACATAAGGAAAAACTTGCCTGAAAAGGCTACAATAACATGCTGGTTATTTTTTTCTCCATTTATTTGCTATTCTGCACCATGTCATGAATTACATTGATTTTGCTTTTTTAATTTATGTTTTCAAATTGCAAAATTAAGTTACATTAAATTACGTTTGTTCAAGCCCTGTTTCACTGAAACTGATCCTCTGCTATCGGTGACCGTGCGCCCTGTCTCCATCACTGCCACTTGACGTTTCCATCAAATCCAATTCGCCCTGGATTATTTTGCGTGACTACCAATTTTTCTCGTACTAAAGTACTGGTCTTCGCAGCGTGGATCAGAGGTTGTCGTGATGCAGCACAGCTGGCTGGTGTCTGTCTGGTCCAAACAGCCTTCAAGAGCTGTTGAGCTGTTTGCCTACCCTTGCCGGCATACTTTTCAGGGTGATGTGCTGTCAAGTGATAAATTAAAATTGAAGTGCTGAAGGTTTTTGCTGATGTACCCCCTCTAGAGAGTGTGGCTGAGCACAGTTTGCAAATGGCGATTCTCTGGTCTTTCTCTGAAACAGTAAAATATTGCTATACAGCTGCTGGCAGCTGGTCCGTCGGCTAATCAAAGGTGCTTTGTTTCAAAGTGGGTCCGTCGGCCCCTCTTGTGGTAAATATGGGAAATACAACTCATGTCTGTCTATTTTCTGAAGCCCACGGTTGGCGCATTAGGTTCTCACTCACATTTGGTCAAAGACTTTGGCCTTCTCACTCATTTGGCCAAATACCGAATGTTTTTTGTTGTTTTTTTTCCTTTTGTGTTTGCGGTCAAAAATTTGGCGCATTCTTAACAGAAAAGTTGTTCAGACTACAACTTAATTTTTAAGACTGTTGACTTGTGCATACTGATGGTGAGCATTGATGATGTATATGAATAATTATACTGAAAGCAGGTAAATACCATATTTAGATACTTGGTCCTTTATCTACATACATGAGAACACTTTATGTATATTTTAACTACTTTATGTATATTTTAACTACTAGAAGTGAGCGAATGTGATGTTGTGGCCCATTATCAAGAGTGTCAATCAGCCAATGGCAAGAGACCATCACCCATTGTCTGTCTGTCTGTCTGACAACCGTCTCCAGCACCCTGCTGCTCTTTGCTGTTCTTTCCCTCCCCTGTCATGGATGACCCCATGTTCACACCTGAGACAAGGGCAGGGGGTTCAACAGTGTCCTGAAAACACCCCTACATCCCTGATACCCTGGTTACTCTCTGTCAGGCTGCTCTGCGCCCACACGTTCACCCTACCACCTACTGTGTGGGCACCAGCTGAGTGGATCTGTTGGATGTCCAGATAAGGCAGCTCTTTCAAAAAGGTCTGCTCAGCTCAGATCCCCGGGTTATACTAGATTACATCGCATTTAAGCATGCAGAACAGATCATAAAACCTTTGATTCTAAATAAAAAATCAGTGCATGTGTTGGCTAGCTAAGCAGAATTTGGCCATAATTCATGATTTCACAGGGAAGCCCATTTGTCAAATGTCCTCTCTTGTACAGGGTGCACTTCTGGCTCCAGGCTCTACTGCTTCTTTAGCTTCCCTGTGGCAACAGAGGAAGCTCCTGTGAAGGTTTCTGATAGCAGGGAAGGACTGATGGCTGATAAGAGAAGTGTGAACAGCAATGTAAGCTTGTCACTGCAGGGGGCTGGAATGACTGACCATCAGAGGTTACAGGGTTACAAGGCTAGAAGACTGGCCGTCACAGGAATGGGCAGTGTCAGACCAAGCTGTCGTCACAATTTATCTACCTTGTATGAGGGAATGTAAGTACCTGTGCACATGTAAATGCAAAGTCACTAACACATGATACTTTTTATTACTTAATCTCTCCTGAGGGGTTTAAAGCCCTGCCAACTACTCACCTCTAAATTATGATGAATAATATGTTTTTTTCTTTCTCTGTTTGATTGCTGAGAGCTGTTGTCAAGCTTTTTTGCCATTCACATATTGTTCAAATCTTTACAAAAAAAAAAAAATCTATTCATTTTCGAAAATCTTAGTTTTAGGATTTGTTACTGAGAGCTATGACTAGGATTTCTATCTACATTAGATATTTGACTCTAGCTGGATTTACACAGTGTAAAATGCAAGAATGCAAAGTCACACTGCATTATCAGAAAAATTTTTGTTCTGAAAGAAATCAGTTCAATTATTGGTAAGGCAGAAAAAACTTATTGTGCAATAACTTTATTTTAAACAAATGAAAACCACCTTCAAAACAGACTTCTTCAAAATTGCCTACAACCACTAAAAAACTGTATTCTCCTTCTCCCTCTCTGCATTGTTTCCCTTCTCAGGGATTATTTTGTTTTTGTATTGTTTTCTTGTTTTGTTATTGATATTTGCAAAGCATATTTGAGTATCTAAAAAAACACTATATAAATCCAATGTAATATTATCATTACTATTATTGAAGATGGTGGTTTGTGGGTACAAGCCACAAAATGTTTCGCAAGGGTTAATTTTATAAGATAACCATATCTGCTTCTTGTTCCTTCAAATATTTAAATTAAAAAACAAAAAAATTGACCAGAATTAGCCTTTCTTTGAAAATGTTGTGCTGGTGTGAGTTGCATGGGTCGAGGTCCACACCGTTAGAAGTTTTGCTCTGACTTGATGTGGCACCTCATGCATTTCTACAATTCTATGGAGTCATAAATCCATCATGTGACTTGGTGATAAGATCCCTTTGCTGAGCCTCCCCCCCGTCTACTTCTTATCACACCATCGCACTACCAGTCCCCTCCACCATCCCACCTTACACCCCCTTACACGTTGTGGAAAAGCACGACGGTGTGACCTTTGACACTTTAATCAAGGGGCATTAAAGAGCCTCTTAAACCAAACTGACGGACTGGGCGGATTGGACTGACAGGGCGACTGACTGACTGGCCCAGAGGCTAAGACGGATCCAGAAGCAGCGGCGCTGAAATGTCGTCGCCAACACATTGGAGGTGGCAGAGGTGGTGGGAGAGTGTTGGCCATCACAGGGCTTACAGATTAGTCTGGCTTATTAGTTTGGTATAGGGACCTTCCACCCTCTCAGGATTGTCACACGTCGCTTTACTGCCTTACCCGTTTATGCCCTGTCTCATGCAGGCACAGTCTCTGTCTGTCAGATGCAGATGGAGGTGAAAGGGTGAGAGTGATTCAATTATTCTGCAATGTTGGAGAACTTAGCAAGAGCCGCTGAGCATAGCAATGAAAGGCACACAAAGCCGGACACCCACTTGTGTCAGAAAATACACAAAGACACATGCGCCAAAGCACAATGGTCTGTGCAGACTGTTCTGCTCCAAGATTTTCACCACAACAAAACTCAGCATTAGCACATGTCTACATAGATAAAAGACTTTTTCCTTTGAATTTTAATGATTTGTAACAAGCGGTAAAGTGACGGCATGTGAAAAATATGCAAAGTGCACCAAGAGGACAATTGTGCAGTCACAAAACAGGGCAATTAATCAGAGAGAAAATGAGAATTAGATCAATGTGTTGATAGAGGATAGGATAAAGGAGCAAAGCCTATAACTTACACTTAAATGGGGTAATATTTCTTGCTCATGCTTCAGTGGAATAGTGACCACGGTGGGGGTCAACTAACGGTTAGTCCGCCACCTTCAGTGGATTTTCAACAATCCACTAGAGGTGGTGTTTCCCTCAAACTGCACACTTGACAAAAATATTTGTTTGCACGCAAAAATTTACAAGTGCATACAATACAACATGATGAGTTATGGCATGACAAACTTTACACAGTTGTTACTGTAAACAACTGTTTGTGAAAAGAAAAAACAATCACCTCCTATCATAATAAAAGATGTTGAGTTCAGAAGCTAGGAGTCGGATTTCACTTATCGTAAGTACCGACGTGTGAATTAAGTCTATAACCCCACACCATCAAACAGACAATAAAAGAACTAATGGCAATGAAGGCCAAGTGTTGCTCAGTCTCATGCTGCCTGTGTTTAACCAAAAAGTTGCACTTGAACACACCCCAAAGACTACAGCCAGCAGGAGACTAGCATGTAGAATCTGCGCCTGTGTGAGACAAGATACCCTTCCATACCAGCAGGTGACAGTAGTCTGGAACTGCAGGTGTACAAAAAGCTGTTAATGTAAAGGTGCATTTTTGGGCTTCAATTCCTTCACACTAGATAGTCGTGTTGTTGTGAAAATATTTGCATGTTGGAATGATGATTGAAAATGAGAAAAAGCCTTCTGGACTGCTTGTTCATGTTTCTCATCACTTGTGTTTCTTTTCTCCCGCACTGACTTGCTTTAACTCAACAGCCAATCAGAGCAGCTTTTCTCACTGACAAGTTTCATCTCCGACTCAGCATGCTCTAGAGGCCAAAAAGTCACAGACTAGTGCCGATATTAATGAAAACTAAGCCCAACAAAAGCTGGGTTTCCTTTAAAATGTATTGCAATTTTTACCAAATTTCAAGAAATTCTCCAAAAGAAAATGCCCATTTATGCGTGTTTCCATTCACCACTGTTATGCAAATATTAGGAGTAAGTTCACCGAAATATGCAGTAGGTGGCGCAACATTTTTTGGTCTGGTGTCATTTACCTCAGCAGAAGAAGACAGAGCAACGTGTTTACATAATTAAAAGGTAATTATTCAAAAGGTGCAAGTAAACAACTTT
>JAQLOL010000025.1:25099065-25132878 GCA_029783665.1 Naso thynnoides
CTACACCCCTGGAGCTATAAAGAGGCCATTTCAAAGCAGAGCTGCTTAGTTCTTCTGCGTTCAAACCCACGCCTTTAATTGTGTTTAATTTATTAGGGGGTAACACCCTCAACTTTGTTAAATGAAAACACATTAGTCTGGATCTGCAGGAGTCCTACAAGTGTTCAGGGACTCCCTCAAACCACCATCGTCTATCACCCAACCTCTATTTCTTAGTACATTGGAATTTTGTCATAATTCATTGGTACATAATTAGACAAAAAACAGATGTCACTGGCAATATTTAAAGAGACCTATCTCCTTAGTGAATTAAAGTTGCATGACAGAGCGAGGGAGATAGGGTGAAGATTAAATCATGTGTTGAAGTTGCTATTAAATTGCTGGACTTTGCGTTCATTTATTCAAAATATTATTATATCATTACTTCAGTTAGGTGAAAAGTAACATTCCCCAATTTCCCATAAAAATATTTCAGGCCAACAACAGTGTCATAAAAAAATGTCAAGATAAAAGTTACCAGATTTGCATGGAGAGTTGTGTAATTGCCCATTATTGGCCATAAATTTGGCTGTCTATCAGACCAAATACTCTGTATCGGGAGTGACCTCAGAGATATGGTCTGTTTTGAGCTCTAAAAAAGAAAAAATGTAAGATATGGTAGAAATGCCAGCTGGGATAAATCAAAGGATCCATAAGGAAAGCGTTGGCAATTTCCAGAGCCTGTCACATCCTCTAAGAAATGAGACAACACAGGGATCACACATACATGACCGGTGGGGAAACACTGAAGGCAAGGCTTTTCTCACCGTATAATCAACTGCAGTCAATCACACACACCAACGCATGAAAATAAGGCAAAGCACCATGATTATATACATTTAAACACTTCACTGACTACACACTGGTAGTTTTATGTCACTTAACAATAAGCTCCTCCTTCTTCCTTAAATTAACATTATGCTTTGAAAATTAGGCAGACCAATCTGAGAAGACTGCTGTGCTTTCTTTGCGTTGCATCCCAACAAAAACCAGAGGCGACTAATCAAACGCAAAATCGAACATAAAAGATGAATGTGGCTCATTATATCTTAATGTTTTCAGTGTGTCTATGGTGTAAGGAGATAGCTTTCCTCTTATGCCCCTTCCCAAATCCTACGCTCGATGTATAATGATCACGCTTTAAGAATTTGCTAAATGGAATCAACAGAGCCACATGGGACGAATAAAAAGTATTTGATGCCAAGGCCAAGTGTTCAAACAGTTCAGAAATGTCATGATCACAAAATGTTGAGCGTTTAAGTCGGTCCTATGGGAGCAAAGGGTGCAGCAAGTTTAAAGTGGTGCTGCTCCACCTTTCATCTCCGGCTGAATGAGGCGTTGCATCCATCATTCCATTAACACTGCTCTAACAGGCTTCCAGTCACTCTCTGGATGACAGCGGGGACACGGGACATGTGGACTGACCAAAACCTTTGATGTGCGTCTGACCACCATGCGAAACACAGACCTATAAGTTTACACTAAAACATGCCTGGGTGCACATACACACACTAATTTTGCAAGCCCTTCTCCTGCATGTTTCACACACACACACACACACACGTTTGTGCAACTATCTTTGTGGGGTTTTTACATTGACTTCCATTCATTTGTACACCCTAACCCAAACCCTTACCCTAAAGGCCTATTCATACTTTCTGCATCCACATGGAAAGAGCACCAACAGTGCATGTTCTACGGTATAATCAGTTACTCCACTCTCCAGCCCAGTTGCTATAATGGCAACATTAACTTTTTCAAGTCTTTCTTACAAGTATTTTCCTATTCAGATTTTCTCAGTGTGACGACTGTCAGTCTTTGTTGTCAATAATCCTTCAGACGTCAGGCTTGTACTCCGTTGCAGCTTCTCAAAGCAAATTTCTCACGTGTGCAAATAGAGCAATGTTTTGACTTGACTTGCTTTAGTGTTGACAGACTGATTCACAGCATATGTCACTTAAAGCTGAAAGTTTTCTCATTTTGTTCAACAAAATAAAAATATAATTACTCCCAGTCAGGTAAAAATGTGCTCTCCTGCATGTCTGCAGAACCTCTTTTTTCCTCTTGTTGTCTCTGCCATGCTGTCACAGAATTTTAGTCGTACCTGCAACATTAGTAGTCTGGCTAAAAAAAAAAAAAAAGGAAAACGAAAAAAGAAAAGAAGTACTGCCAGTAAACTCCTTGTGTTATCTTTTGTTAATTCTGCTGCATTCTGTGCACAGCCTATCAGCTATCACCAGGCTGGCACAGATCTTTGTTTTCACTATAAATAAAACCGCTTTCCCAGTCCACACGACCAGACGAGTCTGCGGACACCAGTGGACGCACAATGCGGAAAGTATGATTCATACCTTACACCCTAACAAGTCTACACCCAAAAATTTATTGATGAAGTTTTGGGGTTCAAAAATTTTGTCTCCGCAAAGATGGTAGGACCCCACACTGTGGGTAAAATTTCCAGTTTAGAACCCCACATGTGTAGTAAAACAAAAACATGCGTGCATGTGTGCACACAACACATACACACACACACGTTCCAGTCTGGTGAAATTGTTACTGTCAAGCTTTGCTACAGTTTATGGCTCCGACTATATTGACGGGTATGCTGCAGATAAAAGCAATATTTTTGGCAGAAATACTACGTGTGAGTGTGTGTATGTGTGTGTGTGTTTGCGTGTGAACTGTGCTGTTGCGAATTCTGTAAGTGGAAAGACGAAAAAATGTTGTTTTCATTCATTAAGGTTTGTTCCTTTGTGCTTGCAATCAGCCAACAAGAAATGAATCTCTTGGCAGAGTCCTAAGAAACAAAGGAACAGTGTTGTATGCACAAGTATTCTGGATGTGTGATTAACAGAAACCAAAAAGTTTTAGAGACCAAAGAAAAATGTAGACAGAGTGAGAAACAAAGCAAGCAAGAAACAAAGAACACTAAACACAGAAAATGGGGGGGAAAAAAAGGGGAGAGGATTGAGGCAGTGATGAGAAGGAGTGCAGGCCTTCACTGCTCCACATCTGCTGGAGATATATTCGGTGCTTCTGGGAGTCACCCCCCCCACCCCCAAAATTTCACCTTCATCTTCTTTCTCCCCCCCTCATTTCGCTTCCTTTTTTGTCTTCTGGTTTGTGTTCAGATCAGATTTTAATATTCAAAAATATGTACTGTCTTTATGAGCCATTGTCTTGCTGAAATAATATGTTCTCTAAATCAAAGTAATAGCCTAAAGCTGCGCACTAAATAGAATTTACCTAAAGAGAGTTCCCAAAAATATCTGTCTTAGTCGGTGAGGCTGTAAAGGGTGGAACAACCCCATGTCAGAAATACAACATTGCTTTTACAATGTACTTTTAGTGTGTCATTGCAGCTTTTACAAAATATATTCAACAACTGTCCTTACATTCATCAAACCATGAGTTGCTACGAAACGTAAGCTTCCCCCGCCTTACATTTTCAATTTATAGCAGTATGCTCTCTAGCAGTGGACATTGATTGAGTGGTTGACATTCAAACAGCAATGGAATTCCTGGTTTGGGATGACCTCCCATATCCACTGTCCCTAAACTGTACTTATCATCTTACTTCACTACACCCAAAGCTACAGCTGGATCTTCTCCTCACAGTCTGGAACCACCTGAGGTCATCTCTATCTCCATCTCAGCGCTGACATGTTTAAGGCCCAGGGGCCTGATATGATTCAGAGCTTGGTTTCGGGATTTGCGCAAGTCAAGGCCACACGATGAACCTCTGCAGCTCTGTATTAAAAGTGATGTAGAGTTGTGACTGTGTAGACAACACTGAAAACAAACACTCGAGGTGTATTGTTTTACACTGTCACCGCAGGCCTCTCTTGTTTCTGGTGGGAGGGGTATGTGGGATAACAGGCCAGATTGTACTTTGAGACTCTGAGAGACTCATCTTTAGTGGGCTTTTATAGACTTGGGAGCAAAAGAGGGTCAGAGCAAAGGAGAGCCTGTCGAGTGCATCTGCCTCTGAAGGTTTCCATCTTCCCTCTAAAGGTTTCCATCTTCCCTCGAAACCTAGCAGAGAGCTGCGTAATAGCAGATTCAGGTGGGAAGTGAAGATAAGTAATGATACGCTGATGTTTGTGGCCTCATTCAAAGAAGAAAGCACTACAGGAGCAATTGATCCTTTGCTAAGCTACTTCCCCCTGGTTATTGCTGCTATGTCTGTAAAGCTTTTGGAGCTAGCATGGTGCTCACACTCTAACTAACCACACTCCCTGTAGAAATATTGTCTAATTTTTGGAAAAACAAAGAACGATTTCAGACAGAAGCAGACAGACGGTCAGCAATATGCACTGAAAAGATGTATACAGAATGTCAAAGTGATTCAGCAAACAAACAGGTTAGAGTAATAAATATAAAGATACATGTTAAAGCTTACCGATCACAGTGCAGCCACTGCAACTTGTGGGTTTCACTTCATTCATAAAGACAAGCAAGGACCCTCATAACAATTTAGGACCCGTTTAGGAAAGTGGGAGGACAAGCCTCTTTGTAAATTAATGTTAAAAGTGAAGTTTGGCTTTTTGTTCAGGTTCGACTTTGGGTTAACAGCATTGTAAACTGTTAAGAGCTGCTCCAGACTCCAGCCATAGACTTTAGCTAAGCGGGCTGGGCTTGCTAGCATTATTAGCTATAAGTAACTCAAATTAAGCAGCTAATATCCACTTATATTAACATAACAATGTTTATCAAAAGGTAACCAAAGTAGATGTAATGTTAGCTGTGCTTGTTAAACTATGAGGGGTTCAGCAGGGAATGAGGACGCGACACTTACACTTTTCAGCATTTGATTTTTGAAAGGTAAGGAACGTAAATCTCCTTCAAACCTCGCTGAACAACGAGCACCACTTTAAAAAGTGCCCAAGACTCAACGTTTAATCACGATAAGCTGAAATCAACAGATCCAGCCTAAAATGATGAAAATCTGAAAAGACTGCATGAGTTTCAATGGAGCACAGCAATGTAGTTGTAAGACCCTGGTCAGAGCTGACAAATGCTACACTCTGATTGGCCTGTTTGCGTTTCTGCTTGAAACAACAATGGAGACTATGCTGTGAAGATGAGGACAGACCTGGCTACTGCTGAAGATAAGCAAGATGCACAGAGTTGCAGTCATTAAATGACCATCTCCGTAAATCAAGTACTTTGAGCTTCGGAATTTGAAGTGTATTTTTTTGTCTTTTGGAAGGGCTACTGAATAATCCAACACCCCTTTAAACATGCATACACCCACACACTCTCGCTCTGACACCAGAAATATAACCTGTGGTATGAGGATGCAATCAAAAACTGCAACCTGACATCAGCGTAGACTGCAACAGCAATCCTGAAGCGGTTAGCTGCTGTCTGCCAGCTGAGCCCAGCGCTGACAGAGACTAACTGCTGTTTAGAGAACTCACGCTGCCGGTGCAGGGACGGAGGGTTGCCAACCCTGCCTCAAGGAAACTGGAGTGGAAAACACTTATCGGCTTTACTAAACAAATAATCGAAAGGGGGCATTGCGTGACATGATAGGAGAAAGGAAAATATGACGACCTAAACAAACTGAGACATTTGCATTTGATCACCAATAATTGGGATGAAATAGAGACTACCAGTGCCCCCAAAAACAAAACCATTGACCGCAAAATGAGCTAAAAAATTGATACACCAACACAGGATGGTGATGTGGAATTTGAAAGCACGCACGTTGTGGAAGGAATTGTAACAGAGAGCAATGTAGTTTGATAGATGAAAGGGAAAATGAAGAGAGGAGAGAGTGTAATGCATGCACATTTCAACAGCTTCTACCTGAGTTCCTACAATCATCTCCTTGCTGAGGGACCTGAACAGAAAACGCCAGCAGGTCAGGGGCCAGCAAAGATTCAGGCTTGCGGATCTCATTAAGCCAGCGGCTCATATGTAGTTCTTTGGTGTCAGATGGGCCTTGAATCAGAGGCACCAGCTTCTCCTTGACCCCCTCTCCTGAACCTGAGAAATACAAATTTAAATATAATTAGTGTTTCACAAACATTGTTAGCATTTTTTTTTAAAGATATTTTTTGGGGGCTTTTGTGCCTTTATATAAAGGACAGCTGAAGAGTGGACAGGAATCAGTGCAGAGAGAGGGAGAATGACACGCAGCAAAGGGCCACAGGTGGAATTGAACCTGTGTCAGCTGCACGAGGACACAGCCTCTGTATATGGGGCGCCTGCTCAACCGACTGCACCACCGGGCGCCCCCATTGTTAGCATTTACAAATGTGGTCAGAAAACACAAAAATATAAAAGCAAGAGCTGGTTTTGAAAGCCTCTTTAATTAAAATACAATTTTTCTAGTTTAAGTCTTATTAAAAATTTGTTAACGCTTTTCTAAAAGCATCAGTTTATGATGCATTATGAACATGCTTATGATGCGTTATGGTGCCCCGTTATGGTGTTACAATGCATCACAGAGACAGGCTTCATGGAAAGAGTTACCAAATATTTTCAAAATATAATGAAGATAATGAAGAGGTGAAACTTTATTGCACTGGACTGAAGAACATGAGCTGTAGGCCACACTAAATATTAAAGACACTTAGTGCCTAAAGGTTTTAATAAGAAAAGAAACTGTGTGAAAACAAATGTCAGCACTTCAGAGAGCAATTCAAGCAGTCTGCCATTCAGATGTTGGTTGTGATTTAATGTCCTAGAATTTAAAGTCCTTATGTGTATATTATTTTTTGCATCTTCTATACATCTTAATTTTGAAATAAGAAAAAAATTAATTGCACATCTTTTTTTTCCTCATTGTGTTTTCATATTGACAGCTGCAGTCGATCTTATAATCTGCCTGACATCATGTGTGCAGTTTGACCTTGTGAACTATGTGCTATGACACTAGCTCCAATAACATCCTTGCCATCAAAGACATGGCCAGAGCCCAATCACAGCGCCCCAGGAGAAAACAGCAACTGAATCACATAGCTGGAAAGAAATCAAGATCAAGACTGAGCGGGAGAAAGAGAGGGAGAAAGAGACAGAGGGGAGTGTGTAAACGTATAAGTTCAAGAAAGTAAAAGAAGAGTCTAGTCGCTCTCACTCTCTCCTTCCTACACAGGCAGTAAAGTTTTAACAGGGCACAGCTGCACACACCTGGGGTCCTGGCGCACACTTTTATAGCTCCCACAGTTCCAGAGGCGCATTTCACCGTCGCACGGCTGCAGAACTTCAGCTCCAGATTTTGGACCGAGCCCTCGAGAGTCGGTGACGGGCCTAGAGACTTCACACCTAATAAAAAAAAAAAAACAAGTGAAAATGAAGTGCAGTCCAGCAGGTTTAAACACCGCTGCCGTGGCTTCGTTAAACACTTGATTGGCCTTTAATTGTTCTTGACCCCGTTCTTCCCCTCTGTCTCTACTGGTTGTGAGAATCCAGGTGCTCCTAAAAGCAGATATGACCAACACCAGGCAGTGTGTCGCCTTTATCTAAGCTCTGGCACAAATAATAGTGGTGCCTTCTGTTTGCAATTTTCACCTGTTGTTGTATCTCCTTAATATGATAAATATGTCAAATAAAAACACATTTGCATGTTACAGTAAGCAATAAAAATTTGGTGAAAATGTAAGTGAACAGTCGCCTAAAGCTACAATCTAAGCTACACATTTTACTGAAATTTATGAAACGTCTTTATTAACACCTGACTTCAGTTCCCAGTAATGTTATTTTATTTTTATATGTTTATCATCTGTGAGTAAAAGCTGACAGGATACGAAACTTACAAGGGGCACATTGTAATTGTGTTTTCCCTCTTGATTTAGAGAGCTTCCTGTGAAAACATTTACAGTATACCGATGGGAGTTTGGATACACTACAGAAAAGCCCAGACATCACAGCCTTACTGTTAAAAAAAGCAAAAAAAACAACAACTTACATTAAGCTGTCAAGTGCTTGTTCTGTTTTACAAGATCTTAGTAAATCCAGTGAGTTAAATGACTTGAACATTGTAAGTTGAATAACAGGGACTGTTAGGAACACGAGTAACAGGCCAGTATACGGGGAACATCTTTCCAAAACAACATCCAATACAGTCACGCAAGTATCCAGCTTAGTGTCAACTGCAACTCACCTAACACCAGCATTACATCACAGGAGCCTCAAGTGCTCTTCACACTATGATTACTTAGCTTAATGGCAGCCTAGTGTGGAAGAACCTTCCATCTGCCATCTTTCCAAAATGAAACAGTTTGCACTGTGGTAAGGAGTGGGGGGGATTACATACTCGCCATTATGATATATCAATGTTATTTCTATGGTGAGTGGCTATTTCAAACACATAACAGGGGGAGGAGGGAGACATAGCAGGATGGCTAAGAGATACTGTAGAGTTTAGGGAGTTGTGTGCCAAACCGCCTGTTGAGAGAGAAGAGGAGGATCCATCCATCACATGCTACATTCTTCCAGTGAGCTGGAACTGTCTGAGGGAATCACATTAAATCCTTACATCACCTGTTCCAATACGGCTTTACTTCTCAGAATAATCCCCTCTTACTGTGATAGCACTTCATTTCCTATACTGTAAGTGTCCACAGCACCTTTTGACTGAGTTTACAACTCGGTGGGGCTCTCCCTGTCAAATGCTGACCTGCTGACCTCTAGATCAATAAGTTAGAAAGGCAGAACATGAGGCAAAAACAAACTATTAAAAAAAGTTTAATATAAACACAAATACTTAGACGAAATGAAACAGATGGATTGGATACAAGGGATTTATTGCCTACTGGTAAGTGAGAAGGTTTTGAATTAATGAGGCACAGATGAGCGGTGCTACCACAGAGGCTATGAAAGCACAACAGGTTATTATTTGGCAACAGCTCCTGAGGCTTTGAGAAAAAAAAGCCTTTGGAAATCTAAAGGCTTTCTTTTATCCACATCCACTTCCTCTCCGACTTTTCTTCTTACAGTTCTTATCACTTAACTCTTCTACCTGCTTTCTCTTCCAAACTTTTTCTCACTCCCCACCTCTCTGCTCCTCACTTTCTCTATAAACTCTATCTAATCACAGTGGGCCAAACTTTTACTTTTAAAGGTAATCCAATATGTGTACAATGCACAAACAATAATAGGTGAAGTGTTTTTTGTACCAAAATTAGAACAACTTTTTGCAGCTGCTTATCCCAATTAACTAATAGTTTAAAAGTAGTTTTAATGCATAACAGCAGGCTGTGGGGATACAGGCTGGATTCAAGCACACAATACACACACAGCACATTTAACCACAGGAATTACAGGCAATTGCTAAAATCCCTAACCACTGACTTCCCTCCTCTCCCTCTCTCAGACAAATTACCCAGCAACCTCTTCACCTGCTGTCTGAGAGGCCCTCTATCAGCCCAGATGGAAGATGGGAACGTTAATAACCCTCCCTCTGTCTCCCCGCCTGCTACTTCATGTATCTGCGAGTCCAACAGAGCAGCGCTGCGTCTCTCTCCGTGGCTTTGGTTGCTCACTTAGTTTTCTCTCTTTAAAAGAATTTGTTCTATGTGGATATCAAACTGGTCTATGTGCATTATTTTATCCCAGAGCCTAAGCAAGCAGTTAGTATCTTAATCACAAGTGCTAGACTCTAATAACAGAGATATATACTGTGTTTCATGCGTAAAAATCAATAATAGGTAACTGGTACAACCCTCATATACCTTACTGTATGTAATTACCATAAACAAATGACACTTATCAAAATGACCAGCACGTTCTGTCTAAAGCTACAGCTATTTCTAAGAATACAAACCACAACAGCAAGTACAGTTTTTTATTTCACCTTCACACACATTTACATTCCAAAGTGTACGATGGTTTTATAACCACATGTACAATTTTTTTCTCAGAAAATGTCAAATTTTTTGCTCTTTTGCTCTTTTTGCCCAAACGTACACATATGATTTTGAGTACATTAAAAAGTCATGTTGTCTCTTGCAAACTGTCTCTCTGTTTGTTTATAAGCCTGTTTTTGTTTATTTTAAATCTGATTTACTTAAAGCAACAATATATAACTTTGACTGCTGCTTCGAAAGCAAAATTTCCAGGTGCATGTTAATGCGTCACACAAAACAGCAATTTTAGTAAAACTGAGTCATATTTTATAGAGCAAATATCCTCTGGTTTCCCCTCTGATGTCCTACGACTACTCGGCCTCAACTCTGTGATTCAGCGGACCAAAGCTGCAGCACCAGGTAGTTGTTGGGAACAGCTCTGCAAAAAATAAAAGGCTGCAGACAGACAGAGCAGTCTTTGGACATTAGAGGAAAAAACCAGAGGACATTTTCTCAGCAAAATATGACCTGGTCTTACTAAAATTGCTGTTTTGTGGTACGCATTAATGTGCATTGTTAAATTTCAATTTTTGAAGCCATGGGTCACGGTCAAGGTTACATAGTGTTGCTTAATATAAGTTAAGCTGTTTATTTGCCAAATAAATAAGACTTCTTCAGAAGAAAGGGGAAGAAATGAGTAGCCTTAATAACCATTTTTTAGAGATGCATGTCAGCTCAGGCACATACTGTACATACACATACACACATATGTAGACACAGACATTTAGGTTATTCGATATAATCCAGTACCAGAGGGAAAGCTAGAGAATGACATAGGCACTACATAAAGCCAGGCTCCTCTTTCTGGAAACACTATCGCTTACATACTTTTGTCATAAAAGGATTGTACCAGATATTTGGCTCATTATTAAGAGTTTCTCAGTAGACCTAAAAACACATGACCCATCTATCCTAAAAGAACAGACCACTGTAGAATGGATATCCAGATCCTGTGACCATAAGCCTTTTTTCAGTGCTGTAGGAAAAATGATTGCTAGAGTGATGAGTAGGCCTCCACACAGACTGACTCTTCCCTCGAGTCCTTCATTCTTTCTGGAAAAGATGGAGATGTTAAAAGAGCAAACCAATCTGGAACATGACAGGCGCCATTCCCGCTACCATTTTCTCTTTGACAAATGGCAGTAGTAGGGGTATCACCATAACATATCCCCCTTTGCCCACATAGATGTCATACAGGGCATGGTGCACCTGCTGGGCTGGTGGCTGTTGTGTGGGGGGGCTCTGTCAATGTTTTGTCCAGCTGTTGGACTATAAAAGTGGGGTACACAGGAAGAGGAAAAGCACAGTGGTTGGTAGTTTTGTGGACTTAACAGTGGTATTTAGCTTGGTTTATGTGTGTATGCATTAGTGTGTATATTACAGCCACACGTGTGTGATTCCATGTTTCTGTGTGTGACTGAGTGAGTGAACGTGTGTGGTGCTGTTACTCTTCAAGCAAGGGCAGGTGCAAGAAGTACATAAACACACAGCTAGGGGCCAAAGGCTGCGGCACTCCATCAAACACTGTGAGGGCAACCATGGGCAGCTGGATTAGCCATCCTGAACGCTCGGGAGAGTGTGGAAAATACTGAGGGAAGAAAAGATGGATAGCCTTTAAAGAAATACTGAAGTAAGAAAGAAAAGGGAAAAAGAGAAAGCACACACTGATGGAGCAGTATGGGTTGTGCAGGCTGCTTTTTCGTTTTCTGCATACCTCATTGGTTGGTGTGCACATGTCTGAGTATGTCTGTGGGTGCATGTGTGCGTGCAGGACATCTGCAGACTTGAAAGCCATGTTTTACACATTCCAACATGTCCAGCTCTGACTGCTCCAAGGAACAGTATGGGAAAGCTGTCTGCCTATAACGCCAGACAAGGCGAATTGACATTTAAACACAAGACGCACAGTTTTCAGGCGACATTTACACAACACACTACGCAATTTTTATTTCTGTGCACTAAAATATTTTTTTAAATGATTAAGCCAGGACCTTTTCATGGGGACAATGAAATGTCACAAGAAGTAAAAGGAAGCAGGGGAAGGAGTAAGTTTTTCCATTTATGCTTTTGAACAGAAGAAACACCAAGGGGGAGACCATTAAGTGCTAATGCAGCACCTGTGGCAATGACTATGAACTACCAAAATCAAGCTAATGGTAGATGCAAGAAAAAAAAAAGAAAAAAAATGCTGAAACAGATATGGAAAAAGAAGGAGGTACAGCATATGCAGAATGTGACTTGTGTTGAAACACACAAAAAAAGAGCCTCATGATGTCAAAGCCTCATAAATATAACAAGACAGACAATGAGCGCATTTACACTCAGACTAGAATCTGTGTTATGTTCAGGTTTTCGGAACATCCTGGTTATGTATTGTGCATGTAAACAGCTAATCAAGGCGTCAGAAACCAGGATAAGACATTGTCCCTACTTTGAGAAAAACGTGGATATACTACCGGGAGCATTCGGATAGAAATTTGGATAGTGTAGCATTAAAACACCTTATCCTGATTTCTGAACCCTCTCATAGTGGCTGCGATGGTGAGAAATCAAGACACACCTGCAGGCAGATGATCAGAAACCTGGACACTGTTATGACCATGTATACAGGGAATGAATACCCAGGTTTTTCATGATCCGTTTAAATGCCATATTCAGAATATAATGAAAAACAGGATAAGACTCAAAACCAGGATACTAATGCACATGTTAACGCAGAAACAGACAGAGAAGGAAAGAAAACCTAAAGAACTAAAAGCTCCAAGTCTGGCAGTGGGCCCACAGCAGTGAGGGGGCTGACAGAAAAGAGGTAGACATAGACAGGTTGGGTAGACCGAAAGCAGCCAGCTGAGCCATTAAGTGCTGATGCAGAAACAATAACTGTCTCTCCTAAATCAGGAGGGGCTGAAGTAGAAGCTGTAAGTAGGAGCAGGAGGTCCGCTGGCACCTTGCCCAGTACTGACACACAGCTAAAATACAGACGCATGCAGGGAGAGTGGGACAGGAAAACAGACAAGGTGAACCAGTAGTGGTTTGTCCGGCAGTTAAGGCTGAAGGGGGAGCAGCTTTGTAATTGGCCAAACACTAACCACTTTGAAGAGGATTTCATTTTTGTACTACCGGAAAACAATTTTTGGGATAAAGAATCACACAGTTAACTTTAGGAAGCCATTTGATGTTTAGAATCAGTCCCTTGAAGAGAGTTTCTAACAGTTCAATAGAAAAAGTTTTGTTGCTTTTAACCAGCAACTGACAGGCCAGGTAATTAAATCAGTTGCAGAACAATTGGTGTCCTAACATTTGGTGTGGCGCATAATGTGTGCAGGAAAACTTGACTGCACAAAAGAAGGTATGGATTTTACATTTAAAAAAAAAAAAAAACAGAAATGGAACAGAAATTGGGCAGCTTAACTAAGAAAGTTACCGCTGCTAAATATCCAGATGAAGTCACACAAACATGCACACACACCATACAGCTTCACTTCCAGGTTTGGGATATTTTACTATGTAAAAAAAAAAGAAAGAAATCCATCTACAGTCAATACTTCTATACCCACATATACTGCGCAAACTAAGGTCAGGGCATTTGCAATAACCGCCAAAAATGAATTACCGCGATATTCACAAGCCATCCGCGGAGCATGGTAGCCATCCTCACAACCACACGTGACATCACCTCCCCTTACATCACGTTCAGACAGAAACAATGGAACCTGCACCAGTACCTGACAACTATGTAGCCTAACGCTCGCAGATAAATATACACATGTATATATCTGTACCTAAATCCAATGTTACTTTGGGAGCATTTCGGCTTTCAGCCAAATCACAGCTCCTCTTTTCCCAAACGCATTATGCTTTCAGTCAAATAGCCACGTGCGAGTAGGTAACAACGGCGGTCTGCGGAGCTGTGTCTGTGCTGCAGACTCTGCTGAGTTTATTAACGATCCCTCAGCAAAATGTAGATTTGCTGCACCACCAAACTCCGAGAGTCGGTCAAAATAAGACCACTGTCTTATAACCCTGACGAGTGCCGTTCGTGTATAATGCTAGTTTAATGCTACATTAAAGTGAGCTACTTAGCTCCACTTTAGCAACACCACAGTAACAAGAAAACAGTCGAGTAATGGTCACTCTTGTCTTGCCTCTTTTTTTGTTACATTGCTCTCCTTCTCAGCTAAAGACTTTGGTTTCTTTCCGGGAGTTTTTACCCGGATGGTGATAAAGGTGGTGCAATAATACCGCACTATTGGGCCACCTTGAATTACCGCGGTTGGATTTTTCTTCACTGCAACAGCCCTAATATAGTTTTGTTTTTTTTTTTTAACTACAGAACTCCAAAAATACAGTAAGGCGGACAGACAGAAACAGGGTGAACGACAATGTCTACACATACACACACAGAAATATCTTTCCTTGTAATGCAACCCAGCCAAGCTGCTTCCAGTGCACTGGGTAGGGGTTAGAGTGGAGGGGAATATAAGTGGTACTCGCTGCCTGTAAGGGTCGTGGTATAAAGACAGTGATGGGGTCTAAGTGCCAGTGGTGGTGGAGGCTGGGGGTCTAATTTCCATGATTACCATCCCCTCCAGGTGCTGCCTGCCTTTCTGTCTGCCCACTAAAGCAGCGACACATGTTCTCGGCACATTGAAACCTTGGTTCTCTTTGCCACCGAATTACCACAATTAAGGAGTCTTCATGCGGAAGCAATTTGGCCAACACTAATGGGCCTAAGCACTGGTGTTTGGAAGACGGTGAAAGAGGGGGGGGTGGGATGCAGAGCAAAAAAATCCAGTGAAGCTTTATAAAACAAGTGAAAAAGATGAGAAAGAGCAAGAGAAAAAGGGAGCGACAGATGTGCGAGAGTGATAGAGAAACATTTGCAGTGACAGAGAGGATTCCCACATTGCCACTTGTAAGGAGACAATTAGCTGGCGGTGAGATAGGCCAGTAAAACACAGTTCTGGATGAGAGGGCCTGCCTCTCAATCTCCCATATCCCCAGCCTAATGCTGCCCTGACAAATTTGGGTAGCATAAGAAACAGGGGCATTCTGGCTTTGAAGTGGCAGCCAGGATGGAATGCCAGTGTGGTTCCACCATGAGAGAGATGCTCGAAACTACAGACCGCAGCTAATGACGCTCAACCAGCCCCTCCGTCACTGTAACTCTGGATTACTGCTCTCGTCTGACTCCCAAGATCTCTGCGACTTTATAACTCACGCTTAGTCTTTTTCTCAGACTTAGAATTAAAGAGAAACCTTGTCAAGATTTCTTCATAGATCAATAATCCACTATGATCAATATGTGTATCTCAGCTTTGCAGAGGCTGACAGTGTCTGTGTGTGGTGGTAGCCAAGACTGGGGTTTTGGTGCTGCCGAGGCACTTCAATAAGAGTTACAGTGAAAATTTATGGCCTCGTGACATGGAGCTATGTGCTCAGTCGGCACTAGTTGCTACTCTTAGATGGGACGGTTGGCTCACAGCAGGGAGCCAGCACAGCAGACACTACCAGATGACATAAATACAAACAGATTTAGTTGGGGCTGTCATTGATTCAGGGCTTAGTAACATTCCAAGCAGTTTGCTGCGGGTGCTTTAAAGCCCGTTCGACTCACAGTGCATTTTGTCTCATGTCTCACTGACGCTTTTTGCCATGTGCACACATGAACTTTTTAAACATTTTATATACTTACTGAGCTACCTAATAATTTATCAGATTTACTCTCATTGCCATATTCAACATTTCTGTTTTGATGCAAAGTCGTCATGACATTATTTACTTTAAAAGTAAAAGCAGGAGATGAATTACTCTCTTCTTTAAAGTCTTTATGGTCTTAGTGACGCTCCTGCCAATTTTATCATGCAACAGTTACCTAACAACATTTACTGGAGTGACAAAAAAATATTTGTACACGCAGAGCCTTTACTATAATGTTCAATCCAACATTTATACCTTACTACAACTGCTCTGAAGTCCGCACACGTTTTTTCATAGGTCTGTTTTAGGGCTGGATCGATAGGGATTTTTGAGACTGATGCTGATATTCGGCAGCAGGAAAAATCCAATATCCAGCCTAATGAATATATTTAATATTGGCTGAATGTGGTTATAAAATACTTGTGATAAAGATGTGTAATAAAGGTGGGATGTCTTACATTTTAACAAACTTTTTGCCGAACATCAGTGCAACGAACAGTTAACACTATACTTGGTTATTAAAGGAGAAGTTCATTTTTTTGTACATTAAGCCTTATAATAAGAATATTTACAATCATATAAGATGTTCTATGGCATTATTATGACGAATGGCGCAGTCCAGAGAGCTGGAGCTCATTGCTGATGTCACTGCTGGCTGAAAAAGCTGAAAACAACAGAGCAGCACGTGCACCCAGCTAATTCATCGAAAAACACAATATACACTCGTTTAAAAAGACATGAAAGTCACCAAATGTTAAGTGGTGTCCCCACATGTACCAACACTACAACAAAGTTAAACAATGGCTTGTAACGTGGAAATGGCTCTTTCAGCTACTTCAGGGAACAAACAAACAGCTGTTTCCTGGTAATATTTTGGTGTTTAACTTCATGTTTTGGCCACTGGTGACATCAGCAATGAGCTCCAGCTCTGCACCGCATCATTCGTCATAACAATGCTGTCAAACTTCGTACATGATTGGAAACATCCTTGTTATAAGGCTTAATGTGCATAAAAAAACAACTCTCCTATAAATAACGGACACCTCCTGCTTGACAAACTACACATTTACTCCAGTCTGAAATCAATAGCATTTTTCTGGCCTTAGAAAACAGTTGAAAATCGGTGCATATCGGAAAAAATATACACTGATACCGATAAATCTGCGATAGGCCATTACCTGCCAGTAATTTTGACAAACCGATATATCGGTCGGGCACAAGTCTGTTTAACGCCTACGGGCCTTTACCATGGTGACATTTCATAAACAACAGCTGTAGGGGGTTTTCATATCATGTTTCAGTTTACCATTCACGGTGAAGACAGGGGACTCAAGTGATGCAGCTCTAACTGATAAAAGCTTAAATCTACAGAGACTATGCTCTACCCAAGCTTGGCCAGCTAAATAAACTGCCCGATTTAACTACCAACAACCAGCCAGGACTCTAAACCACATGACAGACTTTGAGACTGACTACCAATTCAAGAGATATACTGAGCCAATACTATGGATTTAGTAGTATTTGGAAAGATGCCTCCAACAAACTATCAATGATTCACATCAGAGAGCAAAAATAAAAAGTTGGATGTGAAACTCAGGCTTCCTGATCCTGTACTGAGGATCATCTATGTCTTCCAACATGTCTGGAATCACATCTTATTTCCATGACAAAAAAGTGACTACAAGAGAGAAAATCCTCCTCAGCTTACTTTTGATTTCTTTTAAAAATCTCTATCTATCTATCTATCTATCTATCTATCTATCTATCTATCTATCTATCTATCTATCTATGTCTATGTGTGTGTGTATGTGTATGTGAATGTACATGTGCAAACCGTTGTTTGGTGAAAGTCTCAAGTCAACTTGAGCTGTTGTTTGACAAAGTAGCAGACCTCAGGCATTTTATGTTCCTATAATCCCATTAAACATATAAATATCCATGTAATCTGATGCCCAATTGTGGGACCACACAACACAACAAACTTCTGTTTTGCATCGACTCAACCGGCTTCTCTCATTAACTCTGGAGTGATGTAAGCGACAGAGAAAGAGCAGAGAGCAGCAGGAAGACAAAAGAAAAGAGGAAGGCCCGAGTCTGGATTGACTTAAAACATCATCACAATCTGCCAGGAGTGGAGCGAGGGCCGTCTGTAGCTCATTGAAGTTTTCATTGACAAGAGCCGTCTCAAGTTCCATCCAAGATTTATTTATCGGTTCTCTGATGCTGACACAACGTGTTTTTAATGTCAGAAATAAGGTTGCGTATGGATGAAAAAGCCCTCTTTCTTTCTTTTCCCTCCTGCTTTCTTCCTGCCCTGATGTCAATCCGTGAAGCAGACAAGTAGACAGGCAGAAATTTCCCTCAAACCAATAAGTTACCTCTTCAAAGAAGCATGGATACTTGATTGAGGGGCCAGGCCACGCGGAAACAGACATCTCAGGGTTTTCATTAAGCTTCTCATCTCTTTACTGACATTTGTGACAACCACAGACCATGAAAAAAGGCTTATGCCTTTCCTTTTTTCATTTTCATTGTGGAACAATAAAATAGGACTATCAAAATAATCTCCATGAGCTAAGTGTATGGGGCCCATTATATGACAGGGCAAAGCTGCATGTTCCTCTGGCTTGTCTTGATTAATAGATGGGAGACATGAAGGTTCTGAGTAAGAGGACTATGTCAGCCAAAATCGGCGAAGGAATAAAGTGGAAAACTGAGCAAAGAGCACAATAAGCAATCTCCCGTTTGGACTCGTAGCCAGAACTATGCTACCAACAGCTGCGTTATGGGCAAATGAGAAAAAACACAAAGGAGGCTGAAAGGGAGGGAGAAAAGACCGACGGGTAAGTTCTGGAACCAGACAACAATAAATGCACAGCATACCAAGGATTAGTTTACAGAGATGACAGTGATATGAAAATGGAGCGTCTTCCTCTCCAATAACAGAGACCTATTACCGACACTTGTTATGCCGCAGCGTCACAAGGGGATTTGCGTCAGACCCCTGCTTCTGAAGCCAGCTAGATCACAGGGATGTGAACTGCTGGCCATGATATTAGCGGCTTTTTCATGCCGTGCAAAGGTGCATAAAAACTGTTGTTGACACGGTCTTCTTAGAGACTGCATTTGTCTCTAAGCAATGGGAAATATCAGTGTGAAGAAAAGTACACATAAGTCTTACCGGTGTAACCTTAAATAGTCTTTTCTCCACTCTGCTATGTTTTTTTAAAACTTCCCCATCCCCCCCAACTCAATGCGTATTGGGGAACTTGTAAAAACAAAAGACTTGTTTAAATAATGATACTGTTTTGAGTGAGAGCATAAGTCCGGGGCCATTATTATCAACACGCTTCTCTAGTCGCTATGCAGTGAGAGCATAGGCTTGCTATTTCTAAACATTCTTGCCGTCATTTTCCTTAAATGGGATCGTATGCTGTGAGTTCAGGAGCACATAAAGGATTTGCTAACGATGGAGGCAGGCATTCATCTGTGCATATTCACATCTCTTTACATGTGTGCGTGTGTGTCTGTGCGTGTCTAACCTGACACTCAATTAGGTGCAAAAGCTGGGTTTAATAAAGGATATCAATGGCCAGTTGTGTTTCTGGGCACTGAGGTCCACCCCACACTCTCAATCTCTTTATTTCATTTTTTTCTGTCACTTTTTCCTTCAGCCTTCATTTTCCCTCTCTCTTTCATTTTTCATTCTGCTCATTAGATTGTTCACTCTCTCCCTTCCTCTTCTTCTGTTCTTTTCCCCCCCGTGTCTGTCGTGTTAAAGTTATGTCACAGCTCGTATATCACCCAGCAATCATCTAGAGCACGTCTGGTGACCACCACCAACCAACTTCAACCAGACCCCCCTCCTCCTGTCCTAGTCAAGACCACCACAGAGCTCTTTGGCAAGAAAACCAGCTGTGGGAGCTGTATTAAACCTGAGTCCATCACTGGTGGAAATGCCAATTTTATGCTGATTTAAATTACCTTGATCTTTTTTCTTCCAAAATGCAGCAGACACTAAAACATGGCAGCAAGGACCAAAATCAAGCTTAAGCCCTTTGGCTCTGCAAGGCAAAAGCTTAGATTGCAAGAAGTTAATAGCATTGGCCTAAAATTCTGCTCTACTTCTTTTTGCCAACTCGGTTGGAGATCCTGCACAGGTCGTAGAGCGGTAAAATTAGCAAGGACAAGGACATTTAGCTGTCCAGGAAAGGCCCAGTGAGGCCAGTCGAGAGATAAGTCTGGCTCAAATGCAAGGACAAAATAACTGATTCCCTCATGCTTACTGTATGCGTCACACTGAAATGGCAAGGAAACTGAAACGAATTTTCCTTCAGATCATTTAAGTTCATCATGTATTGTAGTCTTTGTGGAGAATGTACGTGAAAAAAAAAATCAACAAATCAAACATTGCTCAGCTACACCCCACTTTCAGGCAAACAACACAAGCAGGAAAAAACAGGCTATGAGGCATTTCTACCACTGGCTCTGTTTAAAAGGAACGGACAGGCACAATCATCCATCTTTTATAATGAGCTGTCTTAAGTTACTTGAAGTTTGGAGCATCCCAGCCTCTCTGTGTGTTGTCTAGAAGGTTTACTGCCATGTCATGTATGCAAGGACACAACAAAGATTTCTAATTTCTGTCTGATAAGTGAGATAGAGGGCGGAAACACAGAAAGCACACGCATACAGGCATGCATGCAAGTGGACCAACGCACATGCACACACAAAAGCACATACCATTTCGCAATCACATAGTAATATTATGCTTATTATTCATAATCCATGGAGAAAAGAATACTGGGTCATATTCCCCCAACCAGAGTCATACCATCTGTAGGTTTAAGAGCTCTCTGTAAGTCATCACTATGTACTGAGCTATAAATAAATCCATTGAAATTGAAAGACTCTGGTCCATCAGGGACCTAAGTGCATGAATCAAAATCCAATAAAGCTATCATCAACAGAGAAAGAATGAAAAATATAATAAGAAAACAGACTCTGCATGCTCATGGCTATGCTGAGATTGTATCATTTGATTAAAAAAAAAACTTAAACTAGTATCCATGATGACTTTTGACTTTTTGCATTTACTTAAAACATGATATGGCAGAGGTGCACTAAAGCATGAGCAAGAAGAAGATGAATCGGTGGACTCAGATGACACTTTCACCTTCCCAAAATTAGCTAGACCCTCTCCTGCGCAAGATACTGTGCACTCACAAATGCATGCAGTTTGAGTAGTGTGTGGGAGGTCACTGTGGTCAGTGTGTCACTGATTCTAAGGTTAGCAGCGGCTTGAAGCTGGAGGATTTGCTGGCTTCTCTCTACTACAATTACAGCTACTGCTACAGCTATGGCTGCTACTGCAAACCATGAAAGCGTCCTGGAAGTATAAACAAAGAGAATGTGTAAGACGGGCTGGCTGCTGACAATCACAGGAGAGGAGGAGGAAAAAAAAGGGCTAGATAAAGAAAAATGAGATGGAGTGAGACAATGAATTCAGCAGTAAATAATATAAAAATAATCAGTGGAAAAGAAAAAAAAAAGGGGGTGGGGGGGTGGGGGGTTATGCTTGGTCCGAAATAGAAACGCACGGAAAGACAGGATAAAAGTTTAAGTATAAAAGCAAAAGATGCAGTGACATATTAGTAACAGCAAAAAGGTGAACACAAAAGAAAGAGTAGGTTTTGTTAAGGCAAAAGTGGCAGTTATGAATAAGGGACTGCAGCAGGGCAGAGTCGCAAAAAACAGCTTACAGGGCTCAGTCTTACAGGGCAAATACTGTAAAAATGCAAGCATTAATGTCTGCACATACAACACACACCTCCCTGTAGATCACCTCTCCGTTCTCACCAGATTTATAATACATGACATACTGTTTGCTGCAGAGCTCACCAATAAAATGTAACACTAGTGTGAGCTCTGCTGGAATGCAAAAGCAGAGGGCTGGAATAAAATGTCACCACAGAAAAACTCTGCTCGCGTCTCAGTCAAACTCACTGCAGCAGTGCTGGAAATCGACACTGTCCTACAGACAGCTGTGTGACAAACCAAAACATCACGCAACAAGCAGTGAGTGACAGCATTTGATTCTAAAGGAAAATGAGATTTTACGGTTTGTTTTCTGATTTCACTCAATCATCTCTGGCTTGCAGACCAAACGCAGACTACACAGCACATCCTCTTTGCTGGGCTACTGCTGTAACAGTGAGCAGCACTGTAACTCAATGTCTTACAAGTCCTTGCGGCTGTGTTGCAGGCAGCTGAAATGATCTGAAGTCTCTGGTTGCTGCTTCAATCTGAGTCCACCAATTACTTGGAATAACTTTTATGGTGTGTTAGTACCTTGAGATTTAATCTGAAGTTTTGTTGAGTGTTTTCTTCTTCCTTTGGACAGAGAATGAAATCTCAAACCCAAATGGCTCCCTGCGAAGGACACTGACCATCTGTGTTATCAGCTAGACTTCGATATGAAACACCTTCCACTATTAAAAAACCCTGTAACATCAAAAAGACAGAAGGAAGGACAAATTCCCTAAGGAATAAAAAAGAGCACATGTTCACAGTGAACATTTTTTGTTTGCCGTGCTTGATGTTTGGCATCGGCTTCTGCATGTGTCCGTGTGTGCGAGCTCCGTATGGGGAGCTGCTAGTTGGTGACACGAGAATGAAAAAATGAGCACAAAACTCAATTCTGGATACGGGATTAGAATCTTGCAAGTGTTATAACAGACTGCAAACACTTGCAGGCAGTCAGTCGGTTAGTCATACTAGAGGGAAAAAACTGCCACTGCTAACACTGCAAACAATTTTACTGCACAATGGCCCAAAAAAGTGACACACTGTCAGCCGTTAAAGCAACACTATGTAACTTTGACCGCGATCCGTGACTTTGGGTAATACGGAGCATAAAACGGCAATTTTAGTAAAATCGAGGTCATATTTTCCAAAAAAATGTCCTCTGGTTTTCCCTCTGATGTCCTATAACTGCTCTGCTTCAACTCTGTGATTCGAGGAGGTTCCTGAAAGCAACATGTAGGCTGACAAAGCTGCAGCTGAGCAGGGGGTAGTTGTTGGGGACAACTTCGCTAAATAAAAGGCTGCAGACAGACAGAGCAGTCGCAGGACATTAGAAAAAAGAAACAGCGGACATTTTGTCCGTAAAATATGGCCTGCTTTTACAAAAATTGCTGTCCTGTGCAGCATATTAACATGCATTGTTTAGTTTCATTTTTCAAAGCCACAGGTCACGGTCAAAGTTGCATTGTGTTGCTTTAACACTTTTGTCATGAGGCAGGTTTAAAGAAAGTAAAATAAAGAAAAACCACCTCCACTGGGCATGAGAGGAGTAAGTGTGAAGGCAAATTGTCTACAAAGAACATTAGTCAAGGTCACATCATGATATTACAGTGTGGATGAAACCACAGTGCCCTCAGAAACCAATAATGATTCAACAAGGTTGCACTTGGTGTACAGGAAGAAACACTAGACAAAACATAGTTCAAAACAGTTCACAACATTTTACACTGCTTCCAACTTCACCCTCCTTACATCTCCTCTTTTTCCATTTCCCCTTCACACTTAAGCTGTCACACAAAAGATTGAGAGGGACTGGGACAGCTATATCTTCCTTAAGGCCTATGAGTGTCACCACAATTTCAAAAGCAGATACAGTACTCGACATTTTTGGTTATCTCATAGGAATTATTGCTGAGTTTCTTTCCCCACAAAACATATACTTACACAACACATCACCTATTCCCTTTCACTCTCTTGCCTTCTAAAACCCAAAGTCTTTCCCCTACTGCTCTTTTTCTAACCTGCCAGCACACAGACCAGATGTGCAAATGTTTCTCCATGTTGCTATTCAAGCCCTGTTCCAAGAGAAAAGCAGAGTGAGGGGAGAGGAATATTTGACTTCACTCCACGGGAGACCAGTTTCATAAATTCTGGCGGCTACACAACGGTGAAAAAGGTAGCTTGGCTTGCTTGGCCGAGGGAGAATGTTGACGGCATACCAACAACATGATCCTAATGAGTTGGAAAATCCCTGGCCCTCCAGAGGACTGTCCAGATGCTACCGTCATGAGAAACGCTACTGTTTTATTGAATTCAGGCTCCCCTCCCTTTCCTTAACAAGGGGCAAAATTTATTATTGACCATTAAGGCATCCTAGGCGACATGAAGCATAAAACTGTTTCAGAATTAATTTGCCCTTGGCTGCAGGTCGAGTACCCCACACTGGGCACAAGACAAACTGATCTCTGTGCCAAAGTGTCTCATGTGAACGTGCGTATTTACAGACCTCAAGTTTTGGATATGTGCTCGAACCTACTATAGTGTCTGCAGCCTATTTGCCTAGAGCTCACTGGCTACTATCAGGGTGACTTGTTTTGGGCAAAGACAGCCTGGCACATGATGTGCTGAGCATGACAAAAAAAAAGAGAATGAAAGCTTTATTTTATAGAGAACTAAAAAGCACAGTAAATGTATTCCATGATAAAAAAATGAGATTTCAATAAATCAGTTCGCTCTTTGTTTTACAAATATTCATGGATGAAATCCTTTAAAGGACACATTAATCTTGTGTGAGGGTTTTTTTTCCCCCCCATGGGTCTGACTTACCATTACAGAGTTATAATTGCTACTCTACAACAACAACTGCATTATGAAAACAACTGAAATGAAACACAAGAGGCTTTTATCATGCCAAGCAATTACAAACAAATGCACTGGAAAATCTTCTCTTCACACACCCACTCACTTGCCACAAGGTGTCAGTGGAAAGGTTAGAGGTAATTTTACTCTTAATCTCTCTCTCTCACACACACACAAAGTAAAACAATTCACATACAAGTTAATTTAAATGACAGTCCTTACACCAAGATCACCTCAGATTAGAGATTCTAGCAGAAAAAGTAGGTGACCAGACGTCCCAAAAAATCTGTCATGTCCCAAATTGCAAGCATCTGTCCTAAATCCCAAGTCCTATCTTGAATGTCCTGAAAATTAGACTTAACCATAATTTTGATTAGTTAGAGCCTATTTAAACATTAAATACTGATCGCTGTGAATCTTTTTTTTTGTGTTGCATTGGCTGACGCAGTTTTTTTCTTACATGAACAATGGTTGTTGTTCATTTTTTGGCTGCACAGTGGTGCCATGAAAACCATCATTGCAAGGGCTATGTTATAACGTTGTTTAATTTTATAAAAATTACGGAGGGAAATTAAATCAACTGTCGCTGACATGGAGGCCAAGAAAATCCAGCCAAAGGTAGAAACGTTACTGTAGGTGCTGGGAGGAGTTGGGAGGGAAATACCAGTGAATTACTGCTGCCCTACAAGATGCAAACAAAGTGTTTTGCCATGATACAACAAACTGTGTTTTTTGTCTGCTGATAACTGGAATTTATGAATCAAAATAATTATAGTGTTAAGTTCTGACTGCTATTTTTCTACTGCTCATTGCCAACGTGACCAGGAAACTTCGACCTCCCCCAGCTCCCCTGTCTTGAATTTCACACATTCCCATTTGATCACATTAAGAAAAAGATTTCCATATTTGTTTTGGTCAGGTATCACATTTTCATGGTTATTGGATTATTTTCTCCAAACAATTTCCTGTGAAAGAACAGGGAAGCTTAGTTAAGTTAACGTAGTCTACTGCGGAGTGTGCTGTTTACCTGAAGCATTGTACACCTCATTGAGCAGGCTCTCACTGAGTGTCGATGGGGCTCCGCTGGCTACGCTGTGGGTCCAGCTCTGACAGATCGCTTGAAGCAAAAGCGTCTGAGCCCTTGTGGCCTGTACAGTGAAGTGGGGAAGCTCAAAAATACACTCTGTGGTGGGGACCGAAGACCTTTTGCTCCTGCGAGAGAAGGACATGAAACACAGAAAGACAGGTTTAGATAAAGCATAGTATGTCGGAAATATAAAAAAGACACAGAGAGAGTCAGGATATAGTGACAATAATAAATGAAAGAATGGAGAGTTGCACGTAAGTGCCAAAATACACTTAATGAAACAGACACCAGTGGAAACGAATAGCTCACGGCTTCCACAAATCCATCAATATCCCATCGCAATACAGCTCATTGATAGCAAGAGTGGCCAAATAGGTAGAACTACATTCCAACAGCAAATTGAAGAAGTACCGAGTGCGAGCCAAGTTTTCCGTAGCTACTTGGCAGGTAGGTGCAGTTTGCCTCCTCACCGCAGACCTTTCTCTCCCCGCCGTCAAAACTGTGATGATGATTTATGTGAAGAGATGTACAGCCCAGAAACCTGACCCTGAAAAGAATCTTTACGCATTTAGCATTTCATCTGTCTCCAAGAGCGTGGACGGAGGGAGTCTGTGTGAGCACGAGTGTGTGTGTATGACAAGCTGATGAGTTGAATGTTCAGGGGGATGAGGTAACAGCACAGTCGGACGGAGTCCTCCAGGCCCCTGTCCATCAGAACCTCAGCGGACCATGCTCCCATTTATCATCCGAGACACACACACACACACAATCTTTAATTCCTTCTTTGTAGTACTGGCCTCACTGTCTACCCTATTCACAAAAAACACATTCAAACACACATACCACACACACAAACACCTTGACACCTCTTAAATCCCTAAATCAGGACTCTTTTTCTATCCGGGCTGTGAAGTCATGACTTCCCACTTCTGAAGATCCCGTCCATGACATCAGCAGCAGCAGGAGGAGGGATTCCCCAGCAAACAAACCAACTGAGGCTGGCATTAACATCATATTATGACTACTGAAAGCCATCTACTACATCTATCTTTCTTTTCCTGTCTTGAAACATCCATTAATTGGAAAAAACACCCTAAACAGTTGAAAAATGGCCAGTTTGTTTCCACACCTGTCTTCCTCTCTTCAGGATTTTCGGTAAGATTTCTGAAGACTGGAAGTGCCCCCTGCCTAGACACACACATTTTTAAGTGTCTGCTTGTTTGTGTGTGTGTGTGTGTGTGTGTGAGAACATATGCTCGCTTGACTGCACATTGTAATGGGAGCAAAGAGGCGACGCCCTCTGAGCGGTGCTTTTCGATGAAAATAGGACCGTGACTAATTCCAGGGATGGCTGCGGCGTGTCAGGAACAAGCATCACAGTTCATTTAATCACACATCCATTTAGGCCTGGTCCTAGTTCAGAGTGTGGGATATGTCATGGGGTCTTTCCCTCCGCTCAGCAGCTCTGCAATCGTTTAACTCCTCTGCTTCCCTCCCTCGCCTTCTCGCTGTGTCTCTTTATCTTTCCCTTTATTCTGCTCCTGGGTGGTTCAGCGGGGTGACATGAGCTGTTAGCTGCACACAGGCAAGCCCACAGTTCTTCACCGACTGATGTCTCAGGGGGGACTACTATAAGACCAAAAGCGAGTGAGAGTTTAATTAAGAGACATCTAAGAGTAAAGGAGAAACAAAGGCAGTAAGAGAGAAACTTCAAACCTGACAAGGTCAATGAGTTTACCTTGACAGCACACTATTTGCATTCTCTGGCAGCATATGGTCTTTCTGACACCATGATGAA
Source organism: Naso thynnoides (assembly GCA_029783665.1). Lineage (NCBI taxonomy): Eukaryota > Metazoa > Chordata > Actinopteri > Acanthuriformes > Acanthuridae > Naso > Naso thynnoides. The sequence goes on from JAQLOL010000025.1 coordinate 25,126,211, forward strand.
CCATGCCATGCTCTTTTACTATTAGAAATCACTACTGTTGCATGCTATACAGCTAGACATCAATCAAACTGATTTTCATGTGTGTTTTTGTGTGTTCAAACCCTTTCATGCCTGTCTGTGCGTGTACACGTAGCAAGATACTGCTGCTGAACAAAAGAAAGTGAAGGGGACCCAGCAACAACAATGTCCCCACATGCAGAGCAAATGTGCCTGCAAAGCCACTTCAATGGGAGGACTGGCAAGGGATGAAAGTTTGTTGGCTTATTCGAGTGTTTATAGCGTTTCAGGGGAGCTGTCATGTGCATGTGGTCGTTTAAAACTTTAATTATGCACCTGTTTTTATTATACTATGCCCAATTCTTCGGTACAGCAACTTGGATCTAAATAAGAAGCAGAAACTCTCATTAGGGTGTTTTGGGAATGCTGGATGTGAAGACAGCCAGACACTCATCGGATTTCATTAAGCAGCTGGCACAGTCAGTGTTTCTTGCTGCAACATGGTAAACAGCTTTTTGGCTGGCAGCTCTTTAACTGTTACCACAGGCCTTCAAGGGGAAAAAAAGCATCCAGGAGGTAAAAATAGCCATGATAATACCTGTGGCATCTACAAATGTTACATTTTTTCAAACTTAACACACAAAAGAATGAAGCGACTCACAAAATGCAATTTACCTCTACAGTCCAGAAATCATATTAGAAATAGAGTCTGTAGCCTGGGGAGCAAAACTCATTAAAGCATACTTCAACTCTTATAATGTGGAGACCCACCAGAAGTGGCCCCACAATCCATTTTGGATCCTGACTCATAATTTAAGAAATCAGGTCCTTGGCCTGAACTTGAATGCCTCATTGAATAGGCTGTCTCTGACCTCACAGTAGTCCTTTAAGTCAATAACTTTTTTATTAAAACACAGAGGCCACCAGGAATATGTTAAAAGGAAATCAAAATTAGTCAGGAGCTATGAAAAATTAGGTGTTTCAATTTCAGCCAATGAAATATGCTTTCCTCTGGTGTATTTCAACAACATTAGGCCTCATTTCCCGACCTGTCCCCTGTTGGTGCCGTGACTGAGTGACGAAGTACTAGGCCGAGGCTAGGACAGGCAAGCTGGCGGACGTACTGAGTGCTTGGCTAGGTAACTGGCTGGCTGGCACAAAGTCTTTCTGTCCAGTGTCCCTGTCAAAATCAGGCAAAACAGGGCATGGTGTTTAGCAGGGGGTGTGAGTCATGAGTACCATACCAGCTGTGGTGCTCTTTGCCTAGACTGTTTCCTCTGTGTACATGCTCAAATGCAGACATAAAGCAGAGACAGCAAATTATTTTTAGTCATTAAAATGAATGAGTGAAATCGAACGGTGAGTAGACTTTACAGAGGACCCTCACAAATAATTTTTGTAAGCTTTAAACATGGCTAAGAGCCATCCAGTGACGTTATGTCATTACTAGCGTAAGGTGTCACAGCTATAAGCTTCCATTTAAACAGCCTCTGTGTAACCCCATGTCTCTTCTGAACCCTTTTCACATCATAATAGCTGAGATCCATTCGGACCATCGGTTCTCAGGCTAATCAGCTTCCTGGTCTGGTCCGACTGTGGTCACGACTATATTTAGACAAATACAGCTGGGGCTCTAGCTAACAGGCTGCCATTGCTGCTTTACAGAGGCCACACGCAAGCATATAAATGCACATAGACACACAATCACCAAAATGCACACCTGTACAAACAGCACAAATAAATGAATCTTTTCCAATATGCATGTGCGTATACCTACATGCCAACTCATACGTGGTCACACAAGCTCACCTATACAGGCATATGTGAAAAACAATACCAGCATGTTTGTCAGCCAGAGCAGTAATGAGGCCAAAGCTGATGAGGGGCCTGCTGCTCTGACAACATGTAACTGGAACAATTATAAAACTAGCTGCCAATACTAAAGTCAGACAAGGTTGTTCTTGCATGTGTGTGTGTGTGTGTGTGTGTGTGTGTGTGTGTAAACTACTGTAAGAGTCTAGAGTGAAATCATGCATGTTCAGCAAAGTGACTGAAAGCAGAGAAAAGAGAACAAGACTAGGTGAAAACCTAGTATATGGCTAGACCCCATCTGGGCAAGGCAGCAACTGTGGTTAATGGTAGCAGATTAATTACATTCTTATGCCGTTTATGGAAAAAAAAAGAAGAATTAATAAATACACTTTTCATACATGCCCTTACGTAGGTTATCAAACTGACTTTAATGCTTGAATTCATCACATTAAAGAACAAGAAATATCACTAAAAATAAGGTTAATGGCTCTGATTAAATGAATGTAGCTTAATGTTACGTCCACCTAGAAGTAGAAAGTAAAAGACGTTCAATACGGAAGACAATTATCTGACATTTCAACCCATAAAAGCCATGTTACAGGACCAAAAAACGTGATGTGGTAGTATGTGGTGTCTTTGATATGAGTCGAAAAAATGACAAATTTATATGTGGAAGTGGGCAGCTGCCACCCGTCTGTCTACGGCTCTTGGTCTATTTGTCTCTTGCATGGCAGGTCAGAATCTCAATCACAACACAATATAGCAACATCTATGTGATTATTTAACACCCACTGGTGAAGAAGGATCATTCACATGGATTCATTTTGAAAGGGCAACAACCAACGAGGACAGAGTAATTACTGTCTGACCAATCCTGAAATTTGGTCACCTCGCTCACACATTCACTCGCTTAGCGAAAAATGCATTTCTAGGACCTGTTCACTTCTGCAGTCCAGCCCAAAACAGAACAATAAAAATATAATCAAACCATGCAAAAAACAAAAAAAACCAAAAAAAAAAACCCAAAACACAAACAAGAATGAGAGGAAAGAGCCAGCGTGGGTAAGAGAAGGATAGAGGCTGCAAACTTGCAAGTCATATGTTATTCTATAGATAAAATAATACCTTACATGGGGAGTCTCATTAAAAAGGCCATTTGGAAAAGCTCCAGTCCAAACTCAAGAACAGCAGAACTGGTAGGTTGCTGCTTTGTACTTTTACAGACAAAAATAAATGTCGCCAAATTAAAGACGGCTGTTGGGTTATGTGTCTGTATATATAAACAATTAGGTGAGTGTGTGTTGGGCCCAGTAATGTGCTGAAATGAGGACATGTTGGCATAGATGTTCTGACAGAGAACACGTAACGACAAAACAAGCATAAGGGAAACGAATATGCCTAACTGCGCGGCCAAATGTGCTCAGCAATTTCTTTTTTTTAAGGTCAGCAACTTTGCCGCAATTGAGGGAATATCGCCAAGAGCAGCTGGTCCTAATGGTTTACACAGTGTCCCAGAATAAAGGCTTGGAACCTGTGCACAGTTTCCAGAATGTTCATTTTTGTTATTACTCATATCCTGTACAGTACCAAAAATCAGTGCCCTCACTCTTTCCAAAATACAGTGACTATGCAAACTGTGTGGGCGGGGAGGTTGGTAGGAGATGTGAAGTGAAGTGTCTGTTCCATCAATGGACCACAGAGAGTGAGGGAGGCACGTTCACACAAACACACATTCCCTGACACAGGTGGATTTTGTCTGTAACGGGAGCCGAATGGGAAATTCCACATGAACTGGAACACGATACTCCAATAAACTGTTAAAAGTTGGTGGAAGTACTCAAAAAGATAACGCCGACTAGAGTCAAGGCAGTAAAACAAACAAAAAGTCAAAAAGATAGTCAATCACTTTTGGCTCGCCTCACAATGTGCTACTTTCTCTTGAGTTCACTTATCTGAGTCCACAGCAACGCCAATGTAATCCATTACGGGCTGACATATTTGTCTGATAGATACCACAGATAGCCACCGTCTTGGGACAAGTGATAAGTTATCTGAAGTTTCTACAAATCATTCACTGTCACACTCCACCTTAATTAACCAACACAAACATAGCCCAACTCAAACAGTTCACAAAGTCCTCTACTGCTATTGTTTCCCAATTTTAGAGCTTCTTCGGAGGGAATCAGACTTAAAATGGAGGGAAGACTGACAGCTTGCACCTTTTTTTCTTTGTGGTGCAGACTGATTTGAAGTTTTGCAGAATTCCCCATCTCTTCAAGCCAAGGTCACTGACCCCTCTTGAAAATAACCAGAGTGAGTTATGGGCTGCTCTCAAGTCCACTCTTTAATCTACAAAAGACTCACTACAGTGTCTTGCAAAGTCTCCAAATGAACGTGGTAAATCATGCAAACACTTTACATTGAACAATAACACCCAAGTGGCCAACATGGGGGATGTGAAAAATGTCATTTAGCCACACGGATGTCAGTTCAATTGATTGGCTGGCATTTTAAAAATTTGGAAAAAATAGTACCAAAGAAAAACTGAGCTAACCTGTGTCAAGTCAAGAACAAATAAATAAACAAACAAATAAATAGCAGAACTACGGACCCTGGGAGGTGACATCATATTGTTTTTTTGTTTTTTTTTTATGCATGCCCTTTCTGTTTGACTCACCTGTTTTATAAATTGCATGAACATTTTAATTACATGCACAGATGTTTTGAGAACGGGTGCGAGATTTATTGATTTGCACACGTTTTTTTTGTGTATTTTGTTCACCCGTTTTATAATATGCATGCAATTTATGAGACGGGCGTGCAAAATTATAAGTGTGTGTGCAAATAACTAAATTGCACACGCGTTTTAGTAAAGACTCAGGTGCACTTTTTTTTTTAAATGTTATGTGAAATATATTTGTTTTATGTTGATGGCCTGTGATGTATTGGTAATACGTTTGTGTCTTGTGTGTATTGTTTTAATGTTAGAAAATAAAAAAAATATATTCAAAAAAGAAAAAAAAGGATGCAAGTTAATAAAATGTTTGAGTGATTTATAAAACTGGTGCCTGAAACACAAAACATGCCTGTTTAAAAAAACTAAATCATATTGATGTCATCTCCCAGGCTACATAAAAAACGATGAGAAAAAAGTATCAATATCTTTTTTTAACTGAAGTCTCTCAAAATGTTCTTTTAAGCCATTTTCTTTTATGACAATACATGGGGTGTGTCGTTGGTTTGATGGGAAACTTCAGCTGCAGCTGGCGTATTGATACAGAAAATTTCAGCAAAAGTTCAATGTTTTCAGCAGCAGCCACAAATGACTCACAACTATTACGACTTGTCTCCAATGTCTTTTTAATCCGGCTGAGCTCTGAGAGCACCACTTGAGCAGGTAGAGAAGAAAAGTGACCTGAAGAGGGGATTTTCCAAATTTTGTTTGAGTTTTATTAAAGCAACCTTCCAGCACACAGGGAGATTTCCCACAACCATTTATGAGTGGCAATATTTGGAAAGTCGATACACAGTTAAAATGTCCGTCGTAAAAGTTTAACAATAACTGGCAGTTACCTTTTGTCAAAGCAAATTGGCTTTTTTGTACCACCATATTACATTTAAACTATGTTTTAACCCTCAGGTATGTATTGTTTGTTCTTTGCAGTGTATAATATTCATTGTGCTTTTCGTTTAATAAATCTAGTCTTGTGTGGAACTTGCACGGTGATTCTGCTGGTACATTTAACTGATTACAAATTTATCTCTTAACTGCTAACTGTAATGACGTCCATTCTCTAACCTAACCAAACTCTTTGACATCCCCTTGCCTGAAACTGGTATTACTTGGGAGGAGGCAGGGACTGTATTTGTGGCCACAGCTCAGAGTTTTGTGGTTCCCCAGGGTCAAAGGTGTTCCATGTGTGCATTTCTCAATCATCGGCCCTGAACAGCCCAAACTCTTCATAGAAAGAAACACTCCACTCTCTTTCTCTCACACATATACATGGCCCTCCCCTTCCTCCCATCTGGAGCACCCCTGACCCAAAACACACACAAATGCGCACAACCTTACACACTCTCACACACACACACAGATACACACACTGAGATCCTTCTCAGGAGAGGGCTTCATTACACAGGGATTACTAAAAGAAATGTTTTAATCAAGTTGTGCAGACAGCTGCAGACCGCAAGGCGAGAAAATGGCAATGACGTGGTTCATCAGGCGTTTAAGGAAAATACATCAAGAGGCCTGTGTATGTGTGTGTATACTGGTGTGTCTTTGTGTGCATGTAGCTTCCTGCCTCTGTCCAACATGTCCAGCTGCGGAGGACATGCGGTGCCTTATAAGGACACACAGAGATAGGAAACCTCTGTCCAGAGACTACAGACCAAATAGCACTTTTATACTTCAGATTTTGCTGCAAGCATTTGTGCATCCCGTTGTCATGTCAACAAAAGCAGCAGTCAACGGAAGCACCGGCTGCCCTTTATTTTGATCCAAACTAGATGTCCTCAGTATTATTCTCTCAAGGCTTTTGACCTTCATACAGATGGTCAAGAAAGTAAGAATAAACACTCCAGCGAGCCCCTGCCTCTACTTCCAAAGTTGGCTGGTTAAAAAAAAAAGCTTACATAGGGCTGTGGTAAAAAAATCAATATGGCAAAATATTGTGATATTTATTTTCATGATATTTGTGTCAATTTCCAGCTTCAAAAATCGATCTTTAAAGAAAAAAAAACATATTTTAAACATTCTCTGTTTCAGTGTGTCCCTCTTAGTTAAAGCTGCAGTAGGTAAGAATTATTAACAATTATTCAGTCATATTTGCTGGAACTGTCACTATATTCTAATAGTA
>JAQLOL010000025.1:25146953-25175039 GCA_029783665.1 Naso thynnoides
GCTAATATCAAATCACAATACTTGTAGAATCGCAATAAATCAGATTTGTAACACAAATTGAATTGACACCCAATTGTCGTGGCAGAATCATATCAGGACAAAAGCATATCGTCCCAGCCCCATATGACAGATTGCTATCTCCATCTGCTTGAAAATGAATAAGAAATCAAATATATGTGTGAATAATTCAATGGAAAGCTATGTAAACAAACACAAACACACATTAAGAGAAAATCAATAATATTTTCGAAATGCCTTGTTATGAACAAACGCTATCGGTGGGTGACCAAGAATCTTTATTTCAGGCGGGTTCTCGGAGCAACCACAAGATTTTGTTTTAGCCCCCAAACTGATTTTTATCAGAACCTGTAAATGTGATCATCAGTGAATTTCAGCTTTTGAGCTTCAAACTACCAATAAAAATTCTGCAATCAATGTATTAACAGGCGAAAGTCACAGCTGTCAAAAACAAGGTTCCAGCATCCCATCAATTTTGCTGGTGAAAACCTTGAAGTAGACCAGAGTTGCACTGGTGCTCATCAGGAAGCTTTGTGCTGAGGTTTTTATGACCAGGTGAAAATGGGTCATCAAGGTCATTAAAAGGGTCATTAGGGTTATTTCAGAGTGGAGTGAGACCATGTGGTTCACCTACTAACTTCAGACTGTTGTGTATGGAGACAGAACTGTACAAACTAGAAGGTGTGTATTTTGCATCAACTTGAGAAATAACAGATGAAAAGACAAAAGCAGAATGAAATGAATAAAGAAAAATGAGACATATACAAACCTGCGCTAAGTAAAAAAGGCAAAAGAAAGGTAAAAAGAGAGCTGGAGTTGAATTATTTTTCTATATGTGCATCTATACACCACCATAAGTAGAATGTACATTGAGGAAATAGTATTAATACTCAGGAATTAGTGCTATTGTCCATCATATGTCCCATTTTTATGTCTACAGAAAGGAAAGCTGAGATTTGAGCGGAGTGCTGTCTCACTCACCTTGAGGTAGAGGTGTGCATAGCAGTGATGCAGCAGGTTGTCCGAAGGCTGGCTGAGACTGCTGACAGTGCTGACCAGCTCTGGAGCATACATAGGCACTGAGTGTTCAACATTTACCCTTTCCACCTGGAACTGCACAGCCGGTAGAGGGCGCACCGGCTGAAATCCTGGTACGTTGACCAGTCCTGGTGCAGTCTGGGAGATCAAAGATGTAAAAGGCAAGAGAGGGATTAAAAGTGATACATTCCAAATATTGCTCTTGTTGCAGTGCAATATTTATATGTTTTGTTTTGTTATATTTGTTGACAAGTACTTAAGTTTTATTAAAAGAGAATTTCTTTTTTTGCACATTAAGCCTCATAATAAGGATATTTATGATTGTATACAATAATCTTCAGCATTACTATGACAACCAGCGCGGTCCTGAGAGCTGGAGCCCGTTGCGGACTTCACAGCTGGCTGCAAACAACAGAGGAGCATGTGCATGCCACCACTCCGTCGAAAAATAAAATAAACGCTTGTTTTAAAAGACGCGAAACTCAACGAATGTTTAGTGGTGTCCTCTCATGTACTGACACTGAAACACGAAGCTAAACATGGATATAAAACTTGGAAACAGCCGTTTGTTTGTGTCATGAAGCTGCTAAAAGAGCCGCTCTTGGGTTATCTACTTGTGTTTAGCTTTGTGTTTAGAGTCAGTACGTGAGAGGACACCACTAAACATTCAGCGAGTTTCACGTCTTTTAAAACAAACGTTTATTTTATTTTTTGATGGATTGTCTGAGTTCACATGCTCCTCCTTTGTTTTCAGCTAGAGGTAAATGCAATTTTAATGTGCAAAAAAAAAAACTTGAATCTAATCTCCTTTAAATCAAAATTTGTTACATAAGTTTTGTATGATTTGATTTTTATAATGACATGCATAATGGCTGGTTGCATGTTTATAATACAAACATTACTGGAGTAAAATGGACAGAATACAATGAATTTTTCTCCCTTGCTTCAAGAATGCAGAATTATTTTTTCCTTGTTGAGATATTCAGAGTCATATAGCATATTTATGAGACACAATCATTTATACAAAAAAGTGCCTGATCATTCTGTGTGCATATCATTCTCTCTCCCTTCTGCTCTGTTTAATAAAACAAACAAATTTTTCATGCAAAAAATCTACCATGAAATATTAATGACCCATCAAAAAGTTCTTAGGGAAGACGAGGACAAAGACAGAAGGCATGTAGGTGTGTGTGCACGTGTGTGCGCGCACGTGTGTGTGTGTGCGTGTGTGCTACCTTGTGTCCCATGATGACAGGCATTAGTGTGTGAAGGAGGTTGAACTCTGCCATGGAGACGGTGATAGAGACTTGAAGCAGCGTGAGACACGTGAGTCTGGTCGGTATGAATTCCTCTAAGTGTGATATCTCCTCTGGAGTAGCTGGACTGTGACTCTCCTCAACTGTTTCTACAGAGATAATAACCGAGGAGAAATAATCACGTTAGCTTTGGGATGAACGCCATAACATTACAGAGGTGCAGTAAGGGAATGGGGTGAAGATTAAATACATTTATTGCTACAAACACAATTGATTTTTCTATGGTTAACACAAGTGAATCCAACCTGAAGGTAAGTACGTGACCTGTGGCGCATTATTAGAAATAAAGTGATGGAGTAGAAAAGGCCAAGACATTTGGGTTTGAGGACTAAAGACTGTTTTGCAGGGAAAGAGGTTAGCTGTAAAGCACACCAATTTCTTTGAGTGGGGGCTCCTCTTCAATGCTTTTCGCTTTAAGAAAAATAAAAAAGCATTTTCCTCCGAAAACCACCACCTTACACACTAAATAAAATAAACATCACTATAAAAGTACTGGCTCCTCCAAGCAATATTCATTACAGTGGCTGTTTCCCCAGTAGCTTTGTTGTTGAACTCATAAAACTGCTCATTCAATCAATAACCAGAAACATCCGGAAAAGGCAGAAGATGAAGTGAACCAAGTCAACATGGAACAAAGGCTAGCAAGGTCAGCACTCACCAAAGCAAAGGAGTGACCAGAGTACTGAACCACTAAACCGTGTCCAGCGCCTGAGCTGGACAAGAACCTGAGCTCTTTGTTACTGAACGACCTTGGCTCTGGTCCTAGGAAACGGGTTTGTTTCAGTTCCTTAAAGGTTCGGTCGGGCTACATTCCCGGCTCCGAGGTGGGCTCAGAACCTGATCCCAAAGCTGTTTTGCTCTTTGGCCTCCTGCCTCAGCCCGCATCAGGTTCATCTGGCACTGCCATGTCCAATCTAATCATATGCCAGGGCTCAAGGCAATATCCACAGTCAACATTCAAATTAGAAAAAAAACATGCAGCTCTCAAGGTACACAGAGGCACGATTACGAACACTTTCTATCTAAAGCACACAGAAAACGTGAAAATATGATTAAAAAAACAACTGCACACGCCAGCATACACATTCTGGCACACAACTATTACTGACACACCCTGCCCTGTATTTTCCTGTTCCACTTAACAGATCCAAAGCTTGTTATTTTGTTCTCTATTGTTCTTAGGCAGTATATTATAAAAACATTCACACAAATGGACACACTGTAAGTAATTTAAAAGCTGCTCTAAAAGGACAGGATCCTAAAATTTATGCCAACACCAGCTAATGTGACTTCCATTTACAGCTTGTTTGGAGGAGGAAAATGATTCTTCCCAACGCTTAGCAAAGAGTGTATGCAGAGGAAAAATAGTCACGTCTTTGAGCACCACACTTCTATCTCGCCTCTGGCAAATCTTCCTCACGAAATGTTAGAGTGTAGAACCTGTCAACAAAATCCTTTGCAGACCACAAAAAACATGGACTGTCCCACAAACAGAACCAAGAACATCCATCCTTTACACTGTAGAGACAAAACGTAAGCTCTTCCAACATTTCTGTTAAACCTTCCTATTTTTTGTTGAATCACTTGTATATTAATTCACTTGTTTCTGATGTAAAAGTGAACGTAAAAAAAATGCAATGAACGTGTGTTCAAATAAATGACTTAATTTTTGTATTAACCTACATACCATTTCATTACATCTAAAAACAAGCACAGTGTATTATAAACAGTTGCTTTTGTCCCAAGCTCATGTATTTGATTTAAAGGCAAAGATATCAGGAGCTAAATAAAATGATAATAACATTAAATTATATCGAGAGGAGAGGACAACAGAGGAGAGGGGTGGAGACGGGAGGAGAGGAGAAGAAAGCTTGATTTAGGAAAATACTTAAGGCATGTGTGATTTCATCACTCCATCTGTAATAGCTACCTTGGTGAAAAACGTTTCCTCTTTTATCTCCTCTCAATTTCTCAATCCCTCCTGGGGGGGCTAACTGTACTGACCCTTCTCCGGTAAATGCCAGATAGTACAGACACATATAGAAACAGGAAAGAACACGATGACCTCCCCAGCTTTAGTCAAAAGCTCTATAATAATTACACCATCATCTATTATCTATCGCAGATGCTGAAACAACCGAAACCTGCGGATGTTATCATTTCACAAAAATGAGAGTTATTGCTACAGATATTACACACAGACACACATTCCATGTTCTTTCACAACATCCCAGAGATGAGCTCATCAATAGACGTGCAGGGACGATCATGAACAAAGGTGTTTGGCTTATCCTCCCTCATGTGGTCCAAAAGGTCACTACTTTCATGTACAGCTGTGTGTTGAAAGATAGGTTGTGCAAGGAAATAACAATGTGATGAGGATACTGTAAAGTGCAAACTGATGCAGTTCCTGGTAGAAGATAATAGATCAGAGGACAAGAGATGAGGAGGGGATTGAGTGTGTTGAAACAAGTGAAAAGTTAGCTGAGTGTAGGCAGTACAAAGACCTTTTAGTTACTAAAAGACTCTTAGCTTGTAAAGTCAATCAAGTAAAACAGATGGAGCAACTGTCAGCATGAGATGTCTGACCTGGCTGTGGTTTGCAGTAGGGTTCATACTCGTGGTCCATGGCACAGGTGATCATCTTGAGGATGCGGTGAACGGCGCTGCTGTGCAGCCTGATGTCCAGAGGTCCCACCACAAGCCTCTTGATGGATGTCTCTTGAACAACGGGCACTACCTCCTCCACACTCACCACCGAGAAGTCCTGAGAGCCTACAAACAGAAAAACACATAGAGCGCGCATCTTAAAAATATGTAGTCCTGCATGTGCTACTACAAACTTGGCAATTCTCCCATCAGTCAGCAAATTTAACACATTTAGAGTTGTTCCGATACCGATACCAGTATCGGAAAATGCCTCCAATGCTGCAGAAAATGCTGGCATCGGTATCACAAGTAACCCAGTCTGGCACAGATCTGAACCCATGTGATTTATTATTGCTAAATGGTACCCAGCTACGTCCCAGTTAGCTTAGTTTGAGGAGTATAAGGAACTGGATTTTCTACGGTTTAGCTTTTAAAATGCTGTTGCACTACTGTTTTACAGTGTTAAATATAATATATATATTTTGTAAGTAAATTATGATTATACCTCACGTTTTAAAGGAATTAGGGGTTTTTTGGGCTGGTGACAGATCAGTACTGGGTATCGGCTGCTACCCAAATTTTGATATTGGAATCGGTATCAGGAATTAAAAAAAAGGTATCGGAACATCTCTAATTTAAAGTCAAATTTTATAAGTGTCAGTCCATACTAGCTACTGTGTTTCATGTACAGAACTGTGTTACATAAATATTTAGGGCATTAACATTCTCCCCAAAATCCCCATTACTTAGTAAACTACAAGTGTAGAATCTCTGTTGTTAAACAAAGCAAAGATGGCAGTGGTGTAATGCAGCAGCAAGGAGCAGCTCACATAGCTGTGAACCAGTGGACTGATGAATATTCCAAATGTACACTTCTCTCACACAGCTGTCCCTTCATTCATCGCAGGCCTCTGTTCCAGAGGTCCACTTAAAAGACTCAGCTCCCCGGCAATAAAAAAGGGAGAAATTAAAAATAAAATAAGGGGGTGGATGAATGGCTGTGAGGAAGGAAGAGGACAAAGGGTCACAAACTTTTTTTCTTCGTTTTTTTTTTTTTTATCTGGATCACATTCTTCCACTGCACCGAACATTCTTACAGGCCATAGTCGACACTATGAATTTCACTTACTTAGACCAAAAAAAAAAACGGCTGGGGGACTGGGCTGACCCTTCAAATGAATTCTGGAGATTTATAAAGGGCAATGGGCAATGCCACTTCCCTTCTTCAATGACATTTGGCTGCAGTGGATTAGGCCTAATATCAACCATATGGCTGCAGTTAGAACAGTCAGTGGAATGATGAGGAGGCTGAAATTAGCTGGGATTTAGACCATTTAAAAGTGTCTCCATTTCCCAAGATTAAAAAACAAAGGTTTTAATCTGCAGCATTACTATAATGTGGAGTCAATGGTGAGTGTGACCTGGGTTGGTTAGTATTTCAGTTGACTCAGACTTTATGTCAGTCCCATGGCAATGGAAGCTAATTTGTTTGGTTGACACTAGATCTGGTCCGCGTCCGAGAAGAAGAGAAACACTGACAGAGGAGAAGCATTCCAATTGGCAAGGGTAACCTCAACCGTCCCGCAGGAAAAGAGAATGACACTTATCCGACTCTCAGAAATGACTTTGACAGCTCAGGATGACAGTATCAATGTTTTTTTTAATTTAGATTTTTATCTGTAGCTGACAGCAGGAGAAAACAAAAGCCTAGTCAGAAAGAGGCAGAGTTGTAAAATGAAAGAGAAAAAGAGGAGGGCACATGGAACAACAAATGGCTGACATTAGCTCCCAAGTGATCAAGCTGTTTCAGACATCAAACTCGTTCAAAGACATCTTTGCTTCTTTATTGTGCTATTTTTAAAAAAAGGCAAACGTAAGCTAAATTATCACAAAGCTTGGTGGAGTTATTAATCACTTAAGCAGTCATTTTCACACTATGAAGTGTCCACATGTGGGCCATAAAACAACCTTTTATATTTTTGCCTCTTTACCAAAACGGAATCAGTGCTGAGCATGAGGGGTTTGTTTTTCATCTGAAAACTTGTGTCAGTCAGTTGTCACTGAAAATTTACACAGAGAGCAGCTTTCCGCATCACTGAAATAAAATGCTAAACAAAAGCACGTTGAAGCACCGAGACATTTGTGTGCCAAATATCACACTTCAAAACTGAAAGGAGAATGCTTTATCTCTTAATGGGAACTTCAGATCTTCTAGATTTGAATAAACATTCTTGAGTGCTGCAGCTGAGAAATGAGAAACTCTGCCCGACTGAAGGCTTCTGCCAGGCAGAGTGACACCTAATTAGGAAAGACGAGCCTATCCACTTTCTCAAAAGCTTACAGGTAAAAAGACAGAGGGAAACAATGTTTCAACAAGCAGCGGGGAGAAAGAAACTCAAATATGTGTCAGTGCAGACTAAACACCTCTGACAGTTGCCCTCCAGGTAAATTTGGGGTGAAAGCAAGGACAGGAAGGGTCAAGGACCAGGTGGTTGTGACTCAAACAAGAAAAGCCCTTTCTTGCAAGTCTCCAGGGGGCTTGTTTGACAGAGAAGAGAAGTGGAAAGAGAGAGTAGCCCAGATAGGAGAGCGAGAACAAGGCAAAGAGAAGCCGAGCATGACAGATTTTAAAAAAGGAGGGAGAGAAGAGGCGGCAAGGTGAGCAAACAAGCTCTGTGAGGAGGAATGAATTAGACAATACCTTTGCCGCTGCTGTTCTCCATTGTGTAGAGATAATCCATGTAGAAAGCACCAAAGCGCTGCATGCCTGCTATCTCCGTGTAGGTCTCCTGTCAAACAAAAGCAGAGTTAGGTAAACATGGCAGAAAGGGAGCAAACATGCTGATAGCATTTAAGAGTGGCAGTGACTGGGGTCATGGTGGACACGGCAAAGGGGATCAAATCCCAGATAAAAAGAGTTATTGATGGGATAATCTGCTTTGTGAGATATTATATTTTTACCGGCCATAGCATCACTGATTTCTGGAAATATCTGAAAAAAGTTTATATTAAAGGAGATACTTTATCATAGCAGGAGAACAGAATAAAAGGCTTCTCTAATCCAAAGTTTAATTTTAAGTGATCAACTTTTTAAAGCAAAAACAGTCAAATAAAGTCAAAGAGAAGACACTTTACAACTCTATGCTTCACTACACTGAATGGTACACGTGGATGTACTTTACTAGATATGAAGCCTGTTCTTTATTGAGTCATAAGCTATTGATAAAAGGAAGGGAAAGTTCCTCATTCAGTCGGTGCTTGGGTGTAAGCCAGTGGAAATAGGTGTCTTATCTACTAGAATATTGGACTTTCCAGATTAAATCGAACCTGCCTGACTGGTATTATAGCAGAAACTTTCAGTGTAATATTGTGAAAGGTTATTTGGAAATATTAAGATAGCATGGTGCTTTTAAAAGCATGTGTAATGTAGAATAAACCTGTGAGCAATAGGTAGATGTTTGAAACAAACAACAATTAAAATATTTATTAAATCACTTTGTAACTGTCAGCTACCTAACACTAAAAAGTAGGCAGACAGAAAACAAAGGAGGTTCTGCAGTTCAACCAGCTCATGCACAGAAGACATTTGGACAAATTAAGGGTTCCATTTGACCAAAGTCTGCGTGTCTTTGGACCATGGCAGCACAACAAAGCATCCAAAGAAAAGCACAACAGACACAAGAAATACAAGCAAATTTCACCAAGGTTTGGTTTGGACCAAAGGGACCAATGCAATGAAATGTGTTTGACAATGCATGCCAATAAAAATTAGAAAATTTTTATTTCTTTGTATTCTTATATCAAAGTCTATCATTTTTTATCCATGTTTAACAAAATCTGCCAAATGATAACATTAAGGAGAACACTCACTTTTCAACCAATGATATCATGACATCTACCCGTCAATTCTAATTCATATTTCAGGCGGCTCAGAGCTAAAATTCATCACAGGGAGACAAATCGATTCGGATCGAGACAGATTTGAGTAGATACAGACACACAGAAAGTAAGGTTGCAATTAATCTGCTGATTATTTTTATAATTAATCGTTTTTTTATTCCATGAAAAGTCAGAAAAGTGCTAAAAATGCTCATCTCAGTTTCCCAGACCAAAACGTGACGTCTTCAGATTGCTTCTTTTGTCCAAACAACGGCCCCAAACACAAAAACTCTCAAAACATTTACATCCATAAATGACACAGAAAGCAGCAAATCCTCACATTTAAGACACTAAACTAGCAGTTCTTTTTCCTTTTTTGAAAAATGACTAAAATGATTTATCGATTATCAAAATAGTTGGCGATTAATTTTCTATCGATCAGTTAATCAATTATTGAATTAACTATTGCAGCTATAATAGAGAGACACTTAGCTAGCTAGTCACCTTTGCTAGCAGCAGGACGGTGAAGCGGTGTGTTTGATGTTGGCCAATCAAATTCCTCCCCAAGTTATGTCCCACCTCTGCATCCTGTTTGAAGCCGTTTCTTTCATTTAATTTCCATAGTATCCAACTGACGCTACAGAAATATTGCTTCAGGGAATCTTTAAATTTGATCTGCTTGAGTTTTGGTGTATTGTTACCCCATAACTTGTCATCATTTATCAGTCTCCGGGTCAAGAGCTATTGACCTTGTCCCAGACAATATTTGAATGTTATTCTTCTTGTGCACATGAAACCACGGGCAAACAGAGAGAATAAGAGCAACAGCGCAACAGAGAAAGAATAAGAAAAGGCCCTTCTCTCTCGCTCTCTCTCACACGCTCACACACACGCACATTTAACACCCCCATCCTCACTAGTTCTCTAAACAGAGATTTCAATAGAGCCTTATCTGAGAGGCGGGTTAATGAGTAATATTTATTAGGGGACCTCTAATGGCTCTGGCATGCTTTTGGATCAAAGCCATTGGCTGGTTTCAAAACCACTAATGAATTAACACTAAAACCTTTGACTCTTAGACTTTCAAGTATGGATAGATGGATGGATGAATGTCCAAACAATTGCTTCATTGAGGGTCATGAACATTTCTGAGCAGAGTCAACACTGGAGCTGTGACGGCTGATGAGGGGAGCTGAGTGTTATCAGGAATAATGGCTTTAACACTACTAGTTAGATAGCGGGAACATTCCTCTGCAGCCAGCAGCTGGGTGACTGACAGAAATAATCTAAATGGCAGTAATTTAAGTTAAAATTATTTATTTAGAAGAGAAATTACTGAGAGTAAAAATAACAAAAATATTGCAAAATGTTAGTACCACTAAATTGCTAACCGCAGCCGATGCAGTGTTTCTAGATAAATCCTGGGGAAAAAAAGGACGTTATCATATCAAATTATTGTTTATGGATAAAACACTGGCACTGACAAGCCTTCACTGAACCCAGTACATTTCGTAAAAAAAAAAAAGAAAAAGAAAAAAGAAACTTCTTCATAAAGTGTCTTTGCAACAGCCTGAATATTTGTTCTCTCAACAGCTTGACGGCTTCAGTGCTACAGCTGTTTCATTAAGTAAAAACCGTTTCAGTGGCAGGTGCTGTTAAAGAAAACAGCATCAGTGAGTTTATTAATGCATTTTTTCCAGAGTATTTCTGTTGGTTGAATAAGTCTGTCGCTGCAGAGGCCTGTCTGCCCAGCTGTGAGGTGCGTGTTGAGTTGGTTGTTGGCCTGACTTGGAACTGACTGCTTAATTTTTGCCATATGGTTTAGTCCCTGTTATCAGTTCCGTGGGTGTTCTTTGCGAATGCTTAGTGGTTAATGTTCTGAGGGAAAAACAATACTTGATTTTGATTGCACTGTGTATGTCGCAAACAACCTGTAATGTTGGTTGGATTCACTACAGGCCAACTGCTTTACAAGCATAGCTGCATGTCTGCTCTGAGGGAGCTCCTCCCTGAGGACCTCGATGTGAAACGTATGGTCAGCTACTGCATTCTGCCCTTCCATCCAGGCAAAAGCAGCCTTTTTTAAAACCATTAAAACAGGTTATTTACACATAAAGTTTACAAAACAAATATATTGAGGTAATTTTTTCAGTGGAACAGTATTTTGGGAACAGGGACATCTAGAATCCATAATCTCAATTGTTTAAGACCTTGTGATTCGCAGCATCCAGGATGAACTCAGCCCTGACTCCGTTGTTCTCTGGACTGCGGTAGTCAAAGAGAGAGTTGGTGAGGTATGTCATGCCTTTGCTGCTCAGGCTGTCACCACAACTGAAGAACACCGCATCCTGCAGAAACACAGAGAATTAGTAGTAACACAAAGAGTTGTATGAATATATGAGGAAGAGGATACACAGTGAATCATCCCAACTTAAAAGCAAAACATCATGACTAAGCATAACATTTTAAAATATCCTTAGAAAAATAACCATCAAAACCACACAATTTACACTGTTAATGAAAAACTTTGATTTCATTTGGGCCCAAAAGCACTGCACTGTACAAGAGCAGACGGTGAGACTACTACTGACAAAAGGTTGTATGTAGCAAACACAGAAAATGATGGTAAATTACTTAAGTAAGCGCGATAAACAAACCAGACCACATCTCTACGTCCTTCTGAAAGCTCTTTGGAGCAAAAGAGGCTGCAGAATACACGGCTTAGGTAAAAGTATCTACTTTCTGGGCTTTTGAAGTCCTGTAACACCTTTTTCATTCAAGATTTTCCTTTTTTTTCCTTGAGGTTTTTAAGCTGTCTTTACCTCTTCACATCTGTGCATCTTTTCTTCAAAATCCCGTACTCCCATGATGCCTTTCAGGCACAGTGCCCGGCAGCCCACAAAGCCAATCTGACAATCAAAGAAGGGTTCTCCCATCATCAGGACCTGGAATAAAAGCCGGAGGAAAACACTTTCACCAGTTTTATACTCCAAATTTATTCACCTCTACATTAAAAACAATGTGGATTAATTCCAGAGCCCCTTTTCCCTTCAAGGAAAATAACAAATACAAAAGACTGGACAATAAAAAAATGACATACATCAAAGGACACGCATTTCTTCATTAAAATGAATATTAATATAGTTGGATAGGCAGTAAATATATTTGAGAGTAGACTTTTCTTCTCCAAAGAGAACACCCAGGACGCAAAGTGTCTTAAACCAGTTAACAGAAGCCTAGCAAAGCCATAACAGTGCAATAATTCACAGAAATTAATTTGACTGAATTACCTTTTTACATTGCAATAAAACATAAAATGTGAAATTAATGACAGCACAAGAGCAACGTTATTATTGACTTATCACAAGGTTCTCCACCATGACCAGTTTGAGGCCGCGTTGGTTTGTGGTGCTGTTGAAGTTACAGGCTCATTACATTGTGATAAAAAGAGCAGGGGTCAAAGAGCTTCCATTTTCTCTTCACAGCAGTGTATGCATGTGTGCGTCTGTGTGTGTGGTAGCAGTCCAGCAGCCCCCGTAACCAGCAAGGTGTGGTTCTCTCCCACTCAACGTGCTTTTGCTTCACCCAGCAGACAACTAAACAGAGAGCAATCCAATAAAACTTTACGTTTCACCACACAATAATTACAAGGCCTAGTTTTCCATGTTTTACTAGCCATCCCTTCGCCTTTCAACGCTCTCACTTTTGGTCCCAGTTCAGACTGCTCTCGCTCTCTTCCAGCAAAAGCATAAATTACAGAAATTGGAATTGGAAATCTCTCAGAATTCTCACATCTGGAAGAAAGCTTAGGAGCAGAAAACTGCATTCCCTCTCCAACCAGGTAATCAGAGAAAAAGGTTTAAAAATATTTTCAACGCCGAGGGGGAAATGCGGAAATGATCAGACCTTGGGCTCGACTCAGACACAGATTCCACTGTGTTCACAACAGGCCACAGATTAGTGACCTGGAAAGGCTTTACAAATGTACTTAAGGAGTGAATTAAGAGGAACCTCTTTCCAGCAGTGAATAAGTAGACAATGACAATTATAATTGAGGATCTTAAGGGAGAACAGGGATCTTAATTTGTCTTTTCAAGGCACCCTGGTAACAAGGCTGCTTTTCAGAGGAGTATAATTGGTAGACAGCAGATAGCACTGCAAACTTAAGTTGCTGTGGCTGAAAAAATGACGAATCCTAAAAATAATTTTACAAAAATAATGGACAGTGTGATCTTGAATGTACATCAGGGTTTGTTTTTACATTTGCCTCAACAACAACAACAACAGTTACACATTTATTAATTCAAAAATGATAAGATTAGCTAAAAAAAAAAAAAAAAACCTCTACCATCTGGATTCAACTCCCAATGTCAGGCATTTAGGTTAAGCTGCGAACAGCTGTCACAGGTTGTTATAGCTAATCTGTTTATTTCATGATATGTTGACACTTTATTAATTAGAATTTGCATCATAAATAAGTAATTACAAGACTTTAACCTGTATATTGTGTTCTTTCTATATATTGTGTTCTTAGGTGACAGGTTAAATATGTAGCAGAACTGTTACCTCAATAGTGATCCCCTCTTGCTCCAGGCACAGGACCTCCCTGGACTTGACTTTTTGAGGACTGTAGTAGCTGCTCTCTGACTGGGTCTCTGTCAGCTAAGACACAAAACAGAGAGAGAGAATAAATTTAATCATCCTCAGATGGCCAAAAATGTGCTGAAAAAAAAAATAGAACAATGATCAAATAAATACATAACTACTTTGCCTTTGAGGAGGGTAGAACAAGCAAAGCATCACTATTTCACAATTTTAATTTAATCTGCAAAAAAATACTCATCAAATTCTACACTTATTCAGTGTGTCAGTTAAAGCTTCGTGAGTACTGGATTTAAAAGAAAAGAGATTATGTATTATGTATAATTTCATCAAAGCCAACCAACAAGTCTTAAAATTGCAGTTTTTAAATGGAAAGTGAACAACACGGGTCAGTTGGAGGTTTCGTCAACTCTACATGTTGGGAGACGCCAAAGGAAAATTTCGTTTTGTCTGACAGAATAAGAAATAGTGGAAGCAATAATACGGATGTCACAAAATTGCGACACTAAAATTTGGAAAGCATGTCTTACATTGCGTTAGTGTTCGTGTGTAGCCGCAATTCACTGCCAAAGAAGAGGCATGATTTGAAAGATAAACAAAAGCAATGCAAGTCTTTGGATGTGAAGGGCAATGAGGCCCCGGAAAATAATGCTTAAAACCCGAAACAATAACATCCAAACAAGGACGGATGACATTTTCTTAGATCAGAGACTGGATGCAGCCTCGGGACTTTTGGTTGTTTTCTCTTCCAAGTTTGGACTTCGGCCAGAGACATTCATCAAACCACATGACAGCCACTCCTCTCTGATTCTAGGGGAGGCCTTCTCTGGCTTTATTGGGGATGACAAGCAGAACATGACTAAAACATTGAGGATACCAGCGGGCAAACTGATCCTGTAGTGACTGTTCACTGAGTATTCTGGTTATTTAATGAAAACACAAGGGGTTGCTCATTAAAGCATTAGAGCAACTGTGTGCAGAGAAAATGTAGAAGCATTGAGAGTTTCTGGTCAGAACTAGTCCGCTGGGGTGAAAGAAGTACTGAGCTGTGATGCTTTTGACGTTGGCTAGTCCTAAGCTGTGGGTGTAGAGCAGAACTTTGCAGGCCCTAACCCATTCAACTTTAACACAGGAAGCAGGTGCAGAGCAAGAAGCAGCTGTGCCTTATTATCCCTACTGATGGAGCAGACTCGCTCACCCGATCGCTCCCTTCCCCATTTCGATTCTGATGGTTTAATCACGTGCAGGGACCACCCCACCCCAGCCCGTAGGTCCCTGAGAGCAGTGGCGAGAAAGGATGTTAAATGATTTAACTAAAGAATCGATCTATTGAATAACACCTGTGTGTGGAAGCACTGACACGAAAGAACTGCAGATCACACGGGGACAAACATGTTGAATTTTTATCCAATAATAATATGGCCACTTTGGCACTACCAAGCCTAACTAGTGGAACTTTCCTGACTGTACCTTGGCCTTAAACAACAGAGCAAACAGAGGACAAGGAAGCAGCTTAGCATTGGAGTACCAACACAAATGCTTAATACAGCCAGTATAAACAGAGCTACTGCTGCCACTTTTCCTGCTACTTCTCCTTTATTATATTCTGTCCCAATTAAAGGCTTCAGGAGTCCAACACAAATCAAATAATTCTTTACGTGGCATCTTAAAAATAAAACAATACTGGATTTGAATATGCCAAATACGTCATCTTTTTGATCATTTCTTAGAAATGTAACACAGTGGAAGTGACCTGATGGAGAATCTGAAAAACACTTGAAGTTTTCTATTGTTGAAATGAAAGAAAGTAAAAAAAATTAAGAAACAATGTTTTTTAAAGGGAAAAATGAAGTCTGGCATGCATACACTAAGTGTTTGGCCGGTGTGCAAAAGTAAAAGAGGAGAATAAATGGTCAGCACTGAACTATGCATTATGTGTGTAAAAGTCATCAAAGCATTTTGCCAATTTCTGTGATCAAAAAGATCTGAGGAGTAATGGGTCAGCAATCTAAAAATACCTCCCTGATTTCATGTCCATGTCAAAGTCAGGTTCAGGCAGTGGCTGTTCAAAGACATGAAATTCCCTCAAACTAAATACTTCCTTCTAGGAAAGAGACGAGAACGTTTAAAAAACCATCCTTTCAGCTGTCTGCAATTACCCCAGACGAGAAGCAATTAATTGATTAAAAGAACTCAAACAATACAGGAACAATTTAAACATTATTAGAAAAGCGCCGAGGTCTGTTTGCCTGAGACATAGCTCCCCTTCACTGATCATACATGCTGTCAAGTACGTACACGTACACACACACACACACACACACACGCAGTAATGTGATCTCAAGTGCTTGAACTGAGGGGAAACGCAGATGAATTCCAACAATTCTGAGTGAGCAGGCAGGATTAAAGTTTGGGATCCATTTCTGAATAGTCATCATACCATGTATAATGTTTAAAACATTAACGTGACCCGAGACGCCAGTTAGCGGTTACACTACCCTCCCCTGTACCGCACACATAGACAAAGGGGATTGTAACTTCCTGAGAATTAAGCTGTTCTTTAAGACTAAAAATGAAAATGAACACAAAATATAAGATGCAGGGGTGGGGAAGGCAGTGGGCGTGAATAAACAACAATGGTAGCGAGGAAAAACTGTAATTGTTAACAAAACAGTGTCTTAAATCAGGAAATTCTATATCAACATTGAAAACAATTATCCGCAAAATTTCACTAAGAATTTCCTGACTTACCATGACAGCTCCCTACAGTGGTTCAATCTCTGTATTATATTTTCGAGGGTTTTTTTGGACAATTTTGCTGCCACTGTATGTGATGCACTTGTTTATCTTAAGCACATTTTATTATTTCAAAAGCCCAACCTGACCCTAAATCACATTCATGCCACATTTACTTAATTTCACAGTGATGCAGAACAGTTTCAAACCATGCTGAAAATAAAAGAATTTCACTTTCTCACGTTTCACCACTTCACTGCATATCTGAAAGTCTGGACTGTGTTTCTTCCTCTTCTCAATGACATGATGTAGCTTTACACATTGAAAAATATACCTGTTGTTTACCCAGTGTATGCTAACATACATTTCAGCCCACAGGTGACTTTTGTAAATTATTTAGTTTTGAAAACATTGATACTGATACAGGTTGTTTTTTTTGTGTTTTTTTTTAATAGCTGATTTACCTTGAAGGTGACAGAAGCTTTGGTGCAGTAGAAGCCTATGGAAACAATGGGGTCTTTTGGTGTGTGTTGCTGGGGGCTGTTGGGGATGCCTCCTGTCTCTCGCTGCTGGTAGAGGCCTTCTTCATTTTCCTCCTCTGTGCCTACGATGGCCGGGACAAAAGACCAAGCCCAGGACACCCAACCCTGGTCTGCTTCTTGAGACAGCATGTAGGAGTCGGGGCTAGGGTACTGGCTAGTCCCCTGGCTTTCCATATCCACATCCATCCCTGAGGGGGAAAGGGTCTTAATTTATTACAATGCAAATAAGGAAAGGGATTCAGAGTAGTTTTACAAGAAATGAAGAAAAAAAGTCAAAATCAGCACCTGGAAGTCTAATTGTATTCACAGATAAAGTCTGATTATAAAGGTTACTAAAGATGAATATTTTGGCAACGTACACCAGAGTCCTGCATCGGATAAAAAGGTTGTCTAACAGGTGAAAAATATAAATAATAAATTTATGGATACTGGCATGTGTAAAAATGAACTACACGTGGTTAGGCAGCAGGTGAGAGCAAAAATACATTTTTGTTTTTCAGAATACAACAAATTGAAAAATGTGCAATATAAATCACTATTATCAGCCACAGTTACCTTTATTTTGAAAGTCACTGAAAAACGGCAGCCGCTGACCTCGTCATCAATTTTGACTCTGATCTGACAGAGATGTAGCTAGCTGTTAGCTGCTGCTAGTTCATACTTCATAGTGCTACATCACTATGGATGACATGAAGGCAAAATTAGCCAGTGGGGAATACCAGCTTGTGGATAAGTCATTGTGTTTAATCACGGGTGTGAGTCAGGTCACTTGGCTTTTATCAGCAGGTACAGGTGGATGCAGCTTTGCCTTAGACATAATGACAGGAAACAGGTCGATTCTGGTACGGAGCTTTACAGGTATGGACAGGTGCAGGTTTTAAAAAAATGGACCCATGCAGGACTCTGATGTCTACTTCCAAAGTAGACACAAGGTAATAGAAATAATGCATAATTATCCTTAACAGGCATCCTAAAAACATGGAGTCATGGTCTCATACAAAAAAATGTTTACGATATTGCTTAAAAATATTGCATTCAAATCAGCGTTCAGATGCTTTTTTCTCCAATGGATAAATCAATTTAAAGAGGAAGGTTGTGAGAACAAACTGGTCAAACAGAGAGAAAGCTGTTGATAGGGGAAATGTCTGTGCCCTGTGCAACACACTAAATTAATTTGTCCATGCCTTCGGGGTACTTTAATACAAGCAAGATGTTTCAGCTGTCAACTGAACACATAAAAACAGCACAGCACAAGGCAGTTTCACAGTAGTTGCTGCCAAAGCTCCAGTATGCAGGTGTGTGAGTATACAGACATTGCATGAACTCACAGCTGAATTAACTATAGAGAGAAACAGAGAGAGAGAGAGAGGGAGACAAAGAGAGAGAGAGAAAGAGAGAGCAAGAGGAAGTCTGTTCCAGTAGAGGCCAGAGGGCACAGCCTGTCAGCCAGCATCCTGACAGAGCCTTGACTGTGCCCAGTGCATCCCTGTGTCAGGGCTGTCGGAGCTGGACCCAACAGCACAGGCCACATCCACAAACACATCCAGCATGGGGCTGGGTCACATAGTTGTTTATAAGCCAGCAGACTGAAATGAGGCCATGAGGGAGGCTGGGTAACTATGAGCCATCAGCACAGGCTCTGCTTGTGCTGATGTGCAGCTGAAGGCTAGGAGAGGTTGACTGGACCGTGCAGGATTAGCTGGAGAAGGTAGGCCGACCGGTCACATCCTCTGCGCTGCGATCAACAGCTCTGTCTACGCACAGACTGTTGCAACAAGCCTCACACTAGGTGAAGACGGTAATGTAGGAAGTGATAGGGGAAAGCAGATCACGGCTCAGTGAAAGTAGGACTGTCTGGACATACCAATCAACATGTGGTTCGGATAAACAGAAGCCTAAGACTGTCAATATTCAAGTCCCTGTGTCAGCAAGAGGAAATGTATAAAATGGGAAGTAACCCATGGGATGCAAGTCAGTGGACAGGCATGATGGCGGTTAGCGTGCAGAAAATTAAGCAGAACTGTTATGAGACCCATTTAACTATTGTCTTTCCCCTATTTCTCGGCAAATTACTTTGGGGTTCACAGGTTCCT
Source organism: Naso thynnoides (assembly GCA_029783665.1). Classification (NCBI taxonomy): domain Eukaryota; kingdom Metazoa; phylum Chordata; class Actinopteri; order Acanthuriformes; family Acanthuridae; genus Naso; species Naso thynnoides. The sequence goes on from JAQLOL010000025.1 coordinate 25,165,827, forward strand.
TGAAACCACGCATCACCCCAGTCCCCGATCTCGACCTCTGAACTCGTCCCATCGTGTGTGTTTCCAAACACGTTCGGAGAGAGGAAGCTGATGTCAATACACAAGAATGTGTAATCCCATTCCTCGCGGCCTCACGTCCTCTGTGAGAAAACAATATTGTCCGTGAGGTCACAGCTTAGGAATCCCAGAGGCTAAGGCGGTGAAAATTATGACATATTTTAATTAAATCTTTCACTTTGCGAATTGGCAGATGAAAATCCCATGTTATGGCTTTTTACCCCCAACCCCCCAACTCTCTGTCCAAGTCTATCTCTCTCTTTTTTTTTTGTCCTCCTTGTTTTCACTCCGTAGAAACCTTTGAGGTGTCAGTTCAACAAGTTAAGCTCTTTCGCTTCACGTCACAGCCTGACGGAGCCTACATTTGAATTGCAAGGCAATCAAAATAAAAGCACAATTACCAATCAAGTGGTCAAAACACAGCGGCTTAAGGAGACTTTGAAGTATTAATCCAAAGAAGAGAGGGGAAAATTCCCAGAGAGTGATGTGGCCTGGCCAAAATGCATGCTGCTGTGGAGGAGAGCTCAGTGACCACACAGGAGAGATACACAACCAGCACTCTTCTCTGTTTTACTGTAAGCGCACTGACAATTCACAATAATTCACAGAACCACATAAACATGCATATGTCCCTAAGCAAATCTCAGAGGCACTGTGTTAAAGGATCTGTGAGGGTCACTGTTGGCTTTCCTTGAGTCCAAGGTCTCCATGTAATGGTGTGCGTCTGTGTTAGTGAGGGAGTGGGTGTGTAAGTGATAGAACAGCTAGGTGGCACTGACAGAGTGAGAGCAGTGAGAGAAGGCAGTGCCCTCGCAGGCCAGTAGATGTCCCTCCATGTTTATAGAGGGAGAGGTGGAGTGGTTACCTGATCGCTGAGCAAAGGCTTCCCTGCTCTTTATCTTATGCACAGCTCTTCTCTCTCTCACACACACACACATACACACACCTGCACACTTCGTTTTTTCCATTCAAAGATTACCTAATGTATAACAATCCGTATACACAAATACAGTGGTGCACAGGCCCACCTACTCTGGTTTCAGGGTTGAAGAGCCACGCATTACTTAGTAACACATACCTGTAATTTTATTATTTTTCCCAGTAACTAGTGAAGTGAGGGATTACAATTGCCAAAACAGTAATTATATTACAGTTACTGATCCAAATAACGCTGCAATACTGCGTTACTTGAAAGGGATGCGTTTTTTGTCCTCAGATATCTTATGACAATGAGGTATTCGTGCATATGCCAATTTATATTTTTCCACAAAAGGCGTTTTTAGCTGAGCCGTCGCTAATGTTGAAGTTTTAATAAGCTACTGATAGTGTTGCTATGTCTAAGGATGTCTTTAAATTTGTAGCGATCAAAGCAAAGTGGTTCCAATAAAGTGGATTAAGTTTTGGGAGCTAAACAGGTTGTGCATCACTTTTTTAGGAAGTCGGTTGGGTTGTGAAAGTAATATAGCTGAGTAAGGAGTATTGTAACTAATTACTTTTGATAAAAAAGTAATAGGTAGAGTACATTTATTACCTTTATAGAAAGTAATCAGCAATAAGTAACTCATTACTGTTTTTGAGTAACTTGTCCAACACTGACTGGTATTAAAGAATGGAACACATATCAACATGTGCGTTGCATATTGTTTCACTTAAACACTACCAGCTTGACATTAACATCAAAATGTTTTAAAATCCATTTTAGCAGTCATGGCAGGGGAATATAAAACGCTCTGCAAGGCAAAAAGCTGTTTCATCCGTGTCCACAGACGTTTAAACTCCTCGTCTTCACACCGATATTAAAAAGTGAAAAAATGATTAAAAAAGGGGCCCTGCCATGTCACTGGGCTAGCATAAGGGAACCACATGAGGTTTAGAAGGAGGCGATAGCCTGTGGCCTCTGGCTGATATGTGTGTAACAGACCATTCAGTTCAATAGGCCTCTGAGACTCTGAGGCTCCCCCACAAACACAAAACGGGCAATCCAATCTGTCGACATACAGAAACACCAACATAAACCTTTGGAAGGACACAAAACTCATACACATGCTCGCATATACATATGCTACACAAAGAGGCACACATAAGACAAGATACACACACACCCTGCCACACTTCAGCAGCCGGAGTTCATGGTTCATATTTCTTCACATATTTGTTGAGACCGTAGTTTTCGGTGCCGTGTCCAGCTGGTCAATCTGGTCAATCAAGCATTTTAGTCATCTATGTTTCCAACCACCAAAATTTTTACACTTTTTTACGGACTTCATTTGAATGTCAGACAGTAGGAAAAACTAGCCATCTATCCCTGACTAAAAGGACTTCTTTGGTTAATGACACACAGACACACATATCCCACACCATTCAACTATTAGAGCTATTCATTAATGAGACATTGGCTCATACCTAAAAGAGAAAGATTGAAACAAACAACATGCAGCCACAGTGAATCATGTGCCCATAAACACACTGCAAGGCTTTTTCCACTTAATTGGCAAAAAACACAACCTTCACATGGGGGAAGAGTAAATATCAAAGAGTCAGTAAGAATTTAAAAATACGATACACACACATACACCGCAAGCCGGATATGGGAAATCAGATGAATGTGATGAAGAACAAAACTGAGATTATGTTCCAGTAATTAAATAACAATGATTGTTTCCTACAAGCAACAATCCACTAAATTAAATATGAATGGAAGCCAAGTAAGTCACTGCAAATGTCCACCTGCATTGACACTGTAGTATTCAGGAGCTATCTTAAGGCTGACTGCACTGAAAAATACATTAAAATGAAAAATACATGATATTTACTATTTAAATTTAATAAAGATTTTGAGCAGCAACTCTGCTACTATTATCAAAAGAATGCAGCATTATTCCGCAATTCAGCATTATTCATTATTTATTATCTGAAATGAGTACACTGAAAACCATATGTTCACGAAAAAGTCCAAACCCCTCCCAACAAACACACACCCACCCACCCATCACCCCCCCACCACCACCACCACCACCACCACCTCCCTTCAGCTTCTTCACTCTGTCAATTACTTCCAGCATAACAAGATCTGGGGGCGCTCAGGTTCCAAGAGCCGGTCCCCTCTTGTATATTTTTGTGATGGGATACTAATTCATTCTCAGAGGCTCTGCATAGCAGTAGCATGACACCGACTCTTACATCTGGCATTGGACACCGAACTGGAAGCTGCGCCAACTTGCAGTAAAAGTTCCAGGCCAAGAGGCAGGGAGCAAGTTAGAGGGAGGGAGCAAATGTGCTGTATTGTGTTGGGCTGCCTGCTTCCCCTCTGCCCAGCACCTCCCATGCATCATAAATTGCTCCTGGTGCTACAGTGGCTGATTCAGCACAGCGGGACCTGAGATCTGGTTCAATTCAGCGGAGATGAAGATGAGCAGTTAGCAGTTAGAGATAAGACGAGGGTTCACGGAATGAGGCGGGGTTCTTTAAGGGGGTGGCTGCAGCTATTAAAAGTATATAGTCTATGTATGTGTGTAAGATTTGCGTGTATGTGTATGTATTCGAAAGAAGTAAGCTCGATGTGCACAATTTTCTCAGCTCCTGGATGAGGTGATTGTGATTTACTATTGAAAGACAGAGATCGGTTCATCCCCGTTTCTTCCCTTCGTCCTCCTCTCTCCTGCTTCTTCCCTTCATCCTCCTCTCTCCTGCCTTGATCCACATGGAGTGGATCAGGCCTGACGACAACGGTCTGTGTTGAGTTACACGCTCAGACTTTTGTTTGTGGAAAAAGCAGGAGGAGCGTACACCATGGTCAAAGAGATGTTAAATGTCCCGTTTAGGAACAACAGCTGCATATGGACAGACATAGCCCCTGAACAGAAAAAGGCAACATCTAGAGCGTCTTAAGATGAAAACGCTGTGTAAGGAAAAAGGCAAAGCTTTGTGCATTGTCTGATGGCTCATTAACCACTTCAGAGCTTTGGGCCACATTTTGTCTGAGAACTATGACTGCTGCAGAAACTGTACGGAATGCTGCTTCCCAAAGAGGCTTTGATGTATTATTTCAAAATTAACTTTTGTTATTACAAGCAATTGAACGTTTAAAAAAAAAACAAAAAACAAAAAACAAAAAACAAGTGCTTCTGTTTTGCTGTGCACATCTCTTGCCTGGTACGTGGGAAGAAATGTGAAGCTCAGCAGTTTCAGGAAAAAGAAAAGCACTAAGCCATAAAAAAGGGAATGCCACATTTTACTATTTTGCAAGTGAAAAATAAAGAGATAGGATTACAGCCTTACATATTTTTTTAATGTAGTTACTGATGAATCTGTCACTGCTGCTTATCATGGGATTCTGATGGTGTCAGTTGTTTTCTACACGATTAATTAAAAACAAAACTGAATCAAACAAGCACAAATTCGCAATAGCAGCGACAAACAGCTAAGACTGTTGGGATGCAAAATACTGTGTACCTGTTTGAATGTTGAGTCTACGACAAACAGTTGATGAGTCATGTAAGTGGGGTAGAGTGTAGGGGCAGTACAAGCCATGACTAATAAATGTGTGTGTGTGCGTGTGTGTGTGTGTGTGTGTGTGTATGTTTCTACAAAGTTTGGCCATGTTACACGAATCCGTAAGGAAGTTTTGCACCTTTTTGCAATAAGCCAATCCCACTGCAACACCTCCTTTTAGCCAACTGGCATGAACACAAACACACACCTTCACACACACCTTCACACACACACACACACACACACTTGACCTCCATGCCAAATTTCAGTCTCATAGGACAAAAACTGTGGCCACCAAAGAGTGAGGATTTTTTTTTTTTTTACCAACCGCCTAGCAGAGCAGCAAAGAGAGCTGCTGGTCACATCAGTAAATGGTCAGAGACAGAATGGTCGTGGTCCTCTGTAGACAGATCTAACTCACCTGGCAAAATCGCTCCAGCCTCCCTGATATTACCAATGCCTTCTTCTCCTTCGCCCTCTTTGTGTCCTCCGATGTCGCCATAGTAGAGCGCAATAATCAACTCTAAAATGCGGATAAACATGGGTAGCTGCTGATCAGTAATGGACAACTTTAGGCTTTCCACCATGGTCTGGATCTGAGGAAAAGACAAGAGAAGAAAGGTTTAAATTTTGGAATTTGATTTGTTAAATTATACGTTTGGATGTGAAACAGGCTACAGGCCCAACCACCTCTAGTGGGTTCCAACAAAACGTGAAGAGGAATGTTTCAAAAAACTTCTAAGAACTCGAGTGGATTCCTCACTATGTAACCGGTGGATATTGAGTGTTTGGCAAGATGCAGTCTCTGTCCTGTTCAAGTTACACAATGAGCTACAGCTGCAAACCACAAATTATAGCATGCATGCATACAGAGAAACAGTATAGAGTAACTAAAAGGAAGATGATACATCCCATAATATCAAGGCAATGTTGGGATACAACAACTGAGATCCAGATAGTAACAAATGTAACCACATTAAACATGCAGTGTCAGCCAGTGTGTTCACTGTAGTTATCCACAGCAGCTACAAAGCATTTCACTTGGCAGAGGGGTTTCAAATATGTATTATACATTGTTAATAAATTACAAAAAACAGACAACAAGCCAGAATGCAGTCAAACAATAAATGGTAGATTTATAAAACCTTATAAAAAGTCACTAAACCACAAGCTTGTTCCTTACTATATGTAAATGGAAATGACCCAGTTTTGCCTTAAATTAATCTGTTAGTAAAATGTATTTAATGCTGGACAAATGCAGACAAATTCACTATGATGTTGCTTCATAGTGGAAAGATGGCACATGTAATATAGACTGGTTCAAACCACAGAGATCTACAATCATTTTTCTGGCTAGAATCTACAAAAGTTTACATAACCTCCTTATTTCGACCAAGGGGCTTTAAACATGAAAAGTTTATGAATAAAAGAATCGAGATGTTCATTTTAATCAGTGATAATTAGGATCTGACTATATTAGCAAATATCAAACCACACTAAGAAACAAGAAAGCCAAGAAAACATTATCTTCCTACAATCTGCTGACGAAAAGTAGAAGAACAGCTGTGACAGGCTGTGATTATTCTTAAGAGAGAGAAGTACTTTTCTTTAAAACAAAACTGTTTTCGTTGTTTTGAAATTGAACTAACTTTAGAGTGACTCTAAACATCAGTGCAGTAGAACAATGAACTGACATGAGTCATTATCCTGCAATTGATTTGAGAACAGCTAACGTAACAAAAGTAGGTCCACTGTTCCTCTGACGACAGCAAGCCGCTCATAACAAACTTTCCATTGGTAGCATTTGAGACATGTTTTGACAATGGCAAAATGATATCAGAGTGATCCATACAAAAGGATGTTTTTCGCTCTCTATTTTGGTTATTAAGATAAATTGCAGTTATCCGTTATTGCAAAAGCGTGGAGATGCTTACTTTGATGACAGATGGGATCTTAGAATTGATGTTGTCGTAGGTAAAATGAAGGCGCGTTCTGAAAGAGCATTTGTACAGCAGCGGGTCCTGGTAAAACTCAATCTTTCCACTGGCATTCCTCTTATCCAAGCACACAGTGCAGTCGGCAAAGTTGATCACCTTCCTTAAGACCAGCTCTGGAGCTTCACAGAGGAAAAAAATGAAATTAGCTGACATACACCAAACCTGCCAACATACTTTCATTAGACATTGTATGCTTGCATATAAACATATGCATACATTAAAGGCATTGTTTTACAGAGAGAAACGTAGTTACACACGCACTAACAGAGAGCAGAACCAGACAGTAAATCTTCATTATCTGTGAACTAGAAAAACTAGGAGAGATGACACAGCAGACGTCACAGACTGGTTGTGTAATGTGACATTTATACGAGGTACAACCAAGTGATTTGGTGTTTTTTTTTGTGTGTGTGTGTGTGCTCTGGATGATCACACATCATCAGGTTCTCAGTTGTCACTGACTCACTCTCCCCCGACAGACTGATAACAAGACTCATCATACCCAAAATTATTCCATCCTGTAAACAGTCACCACTAACTTGGAACCACCACATGCTTCACAAGTTGGAATAGGGTCCTTTGGAGAGCTTTGTAGCAATGTTGTGGCTGTCTGACATATTTTTAATCCCATTTTAAGCCACATTTTTATATAACATCTTTAAATCTACAGGTGAGTTGTTTTATAACTATACAATTTAACCAGATTTAGAATTCTGGTCATTGCACATCTGGATCTTAAGTGGACTGAAACAAGTTGTCTACGTAACCCAACTTGTGTTTAGCATGGGAGCTTGCTAACAAACAGGGACTGCAGATTTGGTTTAAAGGTGCTTTCAAATATCAACTGAGGCCTAATTTCCGGAGCAGGAGACTTCGTTGGGCTTGTTCGACAAGTCTCACTGCTTTAGATCTTTTTGTGAATTCCCTTTGATAAAGCCGCATCAGCGCTGTGGGCTCTGGGTCAGAGCCCCTGCATTTAAGTGCCTGTACAATATTTATACATATATTTTTTGCATTGTTTTGAATTGTTGCAGTAAATACCCACTACTGACTAGGAGCTCTGTAAAAGTGTGTATCAGGGCTCAACAATAGCAGCTGCCTGTGGCCAGTAAAATACTATGCCAGGCTTGTAAATGAAGTAACTCTCTTGCCCTGTCAAACAACTGGGGAAAAATATGGATGTATTAGAACATCTCTACTTAAAGTCATAAGAGTCCATGTCATTAGGGTTGCCCAGCAGTTAAAAGGGCGGCAGACAACCACCAGTGAAAAAATAAAAGGAACAAGTAAAAACTTGGAGTGGACAAGTAGATTTCTGACCCACTTGCCCAACCTTGCAAGTGAAAGAAAACATTACAAAGTTTGAAACTTTCATGTTATCTTGATCTCTCAGGAGTTCTTGCAGGGAAAAGAAGCTTGGTTAAAAATACTACATATAAACAGTGCCTCTTCCTCGAGGATTTGAAATAATTAATGCAACCATTAAAAGCAGGCGCCAACAAAGATTTACTTCGCACTATTGTATTTACAACTGGCATTCTTTGGTCTAAGATTCCCCATCTCATCAATCATTTGTGGCTGTAAAGGTGAGCTTTTTTCTGTGTCACTATGCACTGGACTGACACATGCTTCAATCAGACTGGATAATTAGTTAACAGTCTGAAAAAAGTGACTACTCTGGCAGCTGACATTGGGCATTAACACAAACAGCTATGTTTAAACTTGTCTGATATGTCCGTTTGACCTTAGTTTGAACTAACAAAATTAAACACTTACTACAATTTATAGTTTCTTGTCTCTGTGGATTTACTAGTTAATCCCACTACCAAGGAATGTAAGCAGCCATTGCTCACCGATGATGTCCATGAAGGCCCTCTCCCATATATCGTCTACAGTGTAGCACTCGGCTGAGGTAATGTTGACCGACAGCACGATGTCATCTTCCACGTACTTCAGAATCAGGTTGTTCACCACAATATTCACGTTGTTCACCACACGCCTGATCAGACTCTGTACATATCCTACAAACACATAAGCAAACACATGGGAAAACATGTTAAGTACACAACATGTGAAGAAAAGATACACAAAAGCATACCAAATTACAAAGGGGCAGACATGCACACAGAGGGAAATAACAGCTATATTTGCAGTTGTCCAACTGCATTAATCAGGACACGTTAACTTAATGTTTAAACACCAAAAAACAGTAAAGTCCAGAGCTGCATTCCCTGAAAGTCGAGGCTCAATACCACTGACCCCTGCCATCCTCATGGGCTCATAAATAAGAGGAGGTCCTGACATGTCATTTTTCACCATGGAGTATCTGTTGTACATGTACAGTGAAAGAAGCTAAATATCTATAAGAAAACATTTTTGCTCCTCACTGTGCCTAAGTGGTGCTACAAATCCTGGGTGAATTTATGAATCTCTGAAGACCTCTTTTCTCCTCTCAGATGCAAACTTCTATTTAACATGGACCTACTTTGCACATGCTGCCTCAAACATATCCCTCCCACGCCTGTTATGTGGTGCTAACTAAATTCTCTCTCTCTCTCATCTATCTATCTATCTACCTATCTACCTACCTACCTACCTATCTACCTACCTACCTATCTATCTACCCACCTACCTATCTACCTACCTATCTATCTACCTATCTACCTAT
>JAQLOL010000025.1:25175139-25188797 GCA_029783665.1 Naso thynnoides
TATATATATACACACACACATATATACATATATACACACATATAGATATAGATAATGTTTTTTGAATTGTTTATTTATACATATAATCAATTATATATGTATATATTACAATTCAAAAACATTTAATTCAATTATTAAAAATATAATAACACACTCTTTCAATTATTAAAAAGAAAAAAAACTTGGAAAGCACTTCATACACAAACATTTTATAGTGTGATGACTGAAAGAGTAATCGCTCTAAAATTTTTTACACATGACAGGATATGAGAGCAGGAGCAAAAGAAAGCAACTACTGTATAATGTACAAAATGGAGAAGAAACAGTAATATAGGAATAATTTTTTAGTGAGGGTAAAAGGTGGGAGCCAGCAGCTTTGTGGTAAAAAGGTGGAGGGATGGAGAAGAAAGAGCGGTTGGATGGACAGATTGTGTTTCAGCAGAGCTGGGGGAGCCATCCTGTAGAGTTACCACTACCTCCTAATGGCCATAGTGACGCCGAGAAACAGAAGCTTCGCAGGAAAAACATACATGGTAGGGTCATTACTCAACTTAGTAAGAAAGAACTTAAAATATTACAGACAGGGGAGTTTCGACCATAAAATATGAAAATATACAGCAATAAATCCTCCTAACCACAGGACCAATGGCATTATTCATTCCTCCCATGTACTGTTAAACACAGTCACTACAAGTTAAAGCATATAAACCTTTAATGCTTTTCCCTTATTTTCCAAGCCAAATGTTTGTCTTCCTGTATCTACAGTACATGCTTGGCCCTAGGCGTAAGAGAACCAATAATGAGGCAAAACTGGTGCTGTTGATGAAAATATTTATATGAATTGGTTAACTGTTCCGCCACTTGTACACAGGCCTGACTACGCATTATCATAATCCAATTGACAAAATTCTCAAGAGTTTGCTGCCTGACCAAACAGAGCAGCAGGAAAAGAGAATGACATAATATAAACTCAAGTCATAAACGTAATGTGTGTTTGTGACATTTGTGCATGGCCTTGCATGCATGCAAGTGCTCGTCTGAGTTTGAGTGAGTGCCTGACTGTTCTCCTGCATGCATGAATGTGGCTGTGTCTGTGTGTATGAGTGCCTGCCTGTGGTTCTGGGGTCAGTCAAAAAGCTGCTGTCGCACCTGCAGCCTGGGCAGTAAAACCAGCACTTTACCCCCTGCTATTTCCCTCTCTGGATCTAATTTACCCGTGTCAGAGTGTCTCTCTTTCTCTCTTGCACTCTCTTAGACTTGTTATACCTCTTCTTGCCTCGCACAAAGTCCAGGGCCCCAATCCTTCTCTCTGAGAGCCATCGCGCTGCTGTGAACTTCTGTAAACAATTGACACAGCCAGCACCTGTGCTGCGGCCCACAGGGAAGCAGCCCACTTAAAACTGTTCAACCATAAAATGACTGGAAAAACCAGCTCCTTTATGTGATCTCGGAACAGGCCAACTCTCTTCCGTGAAATACAGGAAAGAAACACTATACTGTCCATGCTCACCATTTCTCCTGTATATGGAAAGTATTAGCAGCTATCAGCCTTGCCAGTTATTAGCCATGAAGAGAATGACTGACATGTTCATCAGAAATAAACGTATGATAAGTTGGTCTTGCTGTATATACTTAAATATGTGACTCCTACAGTTACCATGAAGCATAGCTAAATGGTAGCAATTTGAACACACAGTAGCTTCTATTGGACATAGCACTTTTAAATAGTAAGTATAAAGTATCACCACAATCTACAAATCCCTTTATAATTTTTACCTTTTATCTGTTGAGAAGAGAGGGTCCCGCACACTATCCCATACTTAAACTTATACTACAAAAAGTTTTATTTTGGTGTATGATGTTTACCTGATAAAGGTCCACACGACCGAAATTTTACACACTTAAATAAAACTTTTGCAAGTATCGGATAGCGTGCGGGACCTCCCTCCTCTCATCTGTATGAACTTTTTCGCCCCCTTACCTGTCAATAATTTTTGAGGGTGTGCATTGGCCTTTCTAGTCAATTTTGAGCTCTATCTTTTATTTGTAAAATTTAGAAAAACAACAACTCAGAAACGTGAGCGTTGTAGTAAATTATCTTGTTTCTGCCATGTCAAATTTGACACAGCGTCATGGAGACACAGCAAACTTATATTATTACAAGGTTAATATCATCATTAATATAAGCCACTTGATTAGGCTAGCAAGTCTTTTAGCTTTGGGGCCTCTTATGGTAAAACTGTAGAATCACAGAACCCAACCATGCATGGTACAGCAGGTCAACAGAAAAACAGCGAGTTCCAACTGGAGAAAGCCCCAGTCTTTACCAGTATAGGATATTCTCTATCCATAAGTAGCATTTTCCAGTAATACCAGAACAGCTGCTGTATTTATTTTCTGAGTAAAGGCCCCTGTACCAGGACAGCAGTAGCACAGCACCACAGATTTATCTCGGCGTTGTGTTTGCATTTCAGCTGATGAAAATCTCCATCTTCCAATCACACGCATACTTACTCAACCATGCATGCACGCACGATTCTGGGATACACTCAAAGCAATACGCTCACCCATATCTGACACATAAATTTATGAATGCGCTCACATAATTGTAAATACATATGCATACAATCACACCACGGCAAAGTAGGAAAGAACACACTCGTGGAACACTGACCTTAGCCCATGTCATACTGTGCATTCTGCGCAGGGAGGAAAACAAACATCCCTTGCAAACAGGGTTCGTTGTATCAAGAGATCAAAATCAAAATTTGGTCTGAATTATCCAATTAAATAAGAATAGCTAGGACTAGAATATCCTCATTAGGTCTGTTTAATCATCAGGAAAATTAGTCGTCACGTGCATCCCTATGAAGGCCTGAACAGTAAATAATCATAAGCATGAAACTACTCGTATACATTGACATTTAAATCCTAAATTAACATATGATTGTATAATAATGTGCTTGATTACAGAATCGTGATTCGGATTTGATCACTGCCTCCTTTTACAGTTGATTTAGGTCTGTTAAACTGATTCCACTCAGAGAGAGCGTCAACAGTGTCTGTCAGATAAAACAAAAAAGTGCTACACTAGCTCATGTGTCAAGTTGGAGATGCTGGAAGTGAGCACAGTAGATGATGTCTCCTCTCCTTTCTTCATCTCTGTGAGGACTAATTAATAAATCTCCACAGCTATAATTACAAAAATAAATGAGTCTATGTCTAAGACTGCAAGTAAGATGGCTTGTGTTGTTCCTCTGAATACATAATAGACAACAGTTGGCACAACGAATCTTGAAAGCACAACAGTCAATGGGAAAACAGAGCTCAGTAATTCAACCAGTGGCTCAACTTTGTCTCTTTACTGCTCAATCACGAGAAACCACATTTGAAGGCCTGGGTCCTCTGTTGCTGCTGCATGGGCAAAATAATATAAAAAGAATAGAGGAGTTTGAATTTGAGACTTTAAAGAATAACTTTGATCCACCCAACTCACAGGTAGCACTAAACTCAAAGACTTGCCACTTTTAAATCTCTTGTAAAAAAAACAAAACACATTTTAACAGTTTTAATATGGCCACAGTAGGAATCCTCTAAAACAAAAACTGCCGTTCTCACAAACGGTGGCTGCTGGTCCTCAGCGAGCAGCAGTAAACATAATCACTCACAGAATTGCCCAAGGTGGAAGCACTTGGTCTTTGGTCTTGTGTGGCTACCAATCCCATGGCATATGAATTAAACTCACTATTTTTGACCCCAGGGAGAACATGAAGGATAAATTCATTCAGCATGTGAGAGCTCAGGACGAAATGACTGGATAATTGCTGATGGCTGCTTTTCAGTGTCGGTCCGTGTTCTGGTTTGGTTATTTTGAAGGGAAGAGGAGCAGACGCAACAGAGGTTTGCCAACATAGATGCTGACGAAGAGGTGACACTGGCCACTGCCACAAACATGTAGGCAAATTGCCACTATCCTAGAAACCGTCCACACATATGTGCATGGAGAGCATGTATTTGGCTTTAGGAAAAGAGCACAGGACAAAAAGGAATATGAATCAAATCCCAGTCCGAGTAATCTATTTTTTTTTTCAATAGCAGGTCCGATTAATCCTTCAATTCTAAAATTAACTAGGCTAATTATTATATTTATCTTACATTGATTGATAGATATTATCTATCCATCTATCTATCTATCTATCTAGACAGACACACAGACACACAGACAGACAAACTGGCAATCCATACCATGCCCAAGCATGTTTGAACCCCAAAGTCCAGTTTGTTTGACTAGTGTCCATACCAAAGAAGAGGGCTTCGGCATGGTGTGATTGCATAAATGCAGGCACAGGCATGTAAAGCTGACAAGGCAGCATTGGGAGGGTTCAATTGACAAGCAGATAACAGCATATAAAATCTATCGGCTAAAGATATTTAGAAAAATCTGCACCTATCAATTTGATCGTGGATACCAGAGGATGAAACAATGCCGGGACAAGATGAAAAAAAATGACGTTTCAATATTTAAAAGTATGGGGAGCACTCAATTCATCAGGCAGCTCGTCTCAGTGAAAAGGGAAGCGTGTTCAGGCAATGTTAGGCTGGAGCAATGTGAGTGCAGGCTAGTGGGGGAGAGGGAACAATGGTGTTTGAGCACAGTATGAGGCAACTCAGCCAAGTGTGAGTGTGTCCTAAGTGTAACAATTCAAGGCCATGCAGACCATAGATATTTTCTTAGACATAAAAGGAAATACAATTGGTAGTCAGGGTTGCATCTATAGCTCCATCCAAAAGCTCAAAAATATGTGATAACAAGACAGCATGGTGGCTCAGTGGACAGCACTGTCACCTCACAGTAGAGGGTCCAGGATTTTGTTTCCCTGCTCTGTCAGGGCCTTTATGTGTGGAGTCTGCAGGATCTCTCCTTGTGTGAGTTTTCTCCTGGTGATCTGGTTTCCCCGACTACCAAAACGTGTAAATACAGGTAATATTCTCTTGACAGTGCCCTTGAACACACCACTGTCCTAAAGCTAAGCAGTTGTTACCTGGGAGCGGTACAATGGCTGCCCACTGCTCCTCAGAAATGGGTTAAATGCAGAGAACAAATTTAACAACTACGCTGCACTGTATACTCGTATGTGACAATAAAAAGACCTCTTCTTCTACTACAAAACTGCCTGCGTGCATTGCTATAAATTACTGTGCTGTGTCCTCACTTAAAAAACATCCTTCAACTACATTAAAGACTCCTGACAGGTTTGTTTTGTATCTTATTCTTGGGAAAACATCCTCTGTCTGAGTCAGAGCAGGTTAGTTTTACCTCATCTACCTTTTAACCTCTACCTTTTATTTTGGAAGGCTGGGATTACGGCATTAATCTGCTTCCTCACCATTATTGAGGTGCTGCAACCTTTGACCTCACAGTTGTCTGTAAAGCCTGTAATGGGTTGAAACAAGGTCCATTGCTAGAACAGAGTGAAGTGCACTGCACACAAATTAACACTAATACACAAAAAAGACAACACACACATAGTTACTCTAAGGCACATGCTCACACTCACACACACACACACACACACACCTGGAAATCTGCTGGAGGCAGGCCCAAAGGGAGATGCTGGGGTGTGAGGCACCCTGCTTTAACAGCTGGGGAGAGATTTTATCTCATAACGTCAGGCCTGGAAATGGATCCTCCCCAGATACAACCAGCCAGGAGTGTAGGTTCATACTTTCATGCATACTAGGGCTCTGGGAGTGAACTTTGGGGTTGGGTGTTAAGACTGTGACCTAGCTCTTATAACTCAAGACCTCTACCTCTTTCCTTTATTTTTATTTACTTTTATGTTCTAAAATGTACTCTCGTTAAATTTTAGTCTCTCTTTTGCTGCCTGATTTCTTACTTTTGCTGTTTTCCTGGAAAAAAAAATTTCACGCCCTAAGGACTTTTTATTTGCTACATTTCTGTTTTCCATTGTTGAGGCCAAGAGGATCTACCTTTCATGCATTTTGTGTTTCAGTCAGATTACTAAGGGTTGTGCATCATTTCACGCTTCCACATATAAATGAATACAATTTTCATACCTGTGCCAGCATTAGCATAAATTCAGGAAGTTTACGAGCTAATTAGTGGCCTGTGCCTGTTTGTTTCTCGGTCAGAAATGTCACAGATAATTTTAAAAGTCTGTTATCCAGCCCCAAATGAAATCCTTTTCTTTGTGAGGAACAGTAAAGTGCTGGAGTTAGGCAGGAATGGAATCTCTGGCCCTGTAGGAGGCATTTGGTCAAGTGGCCTTGTTGATAAGAGCCATCACTATTTGATTTATTACTAACACTTCCCCCACACTCTCTCTGGTTGATTTACAAAGCAAAAAAAGCAGTGCTACAGCTCATCCCAAAAAGAATATTATCACAGTGTAAACCTGTATTACTGACCCTTGCACTTAAGTGGCTACTAACATGGCAGTGGATTTAAACGCAATTATTTCGTCGCTATCTCAAAGTTTTAAAAAAAGAAAATCAGTTTCCCTGTGGTGTAACTAGGTAATAATCTCAGTCTTTTTCGCGGCCCTGTCCTCCCTTGTTGAGGCCTACCCTGGTGGTCATTCGCTTGGGAGGGAGGTGGAATAGCCTCACTGGCTCCAGGGCCATCACTCACCTGGGGGCAGGTCCGGGTCGCTGGGGGCAGCTTGCTGGAGGCGACGGGGCTTGGATACGGCCTTGGAGCCGTCCGAGACACTGCGGCTGGTGGAGCTAGAGCCGCTCTCGTGGTCGTCCTGAATTAAAAACAAACATGGATGCCTGTGAGGACAGTTAGCAGAGTAAACGATAGTTCTCCACACAGCTCTACAGAGCTAATGCATTCAACTATGACCACAACCACATAACAATAATAACACACATTATTATACTACAAAGTAGTTGTATAGTAACATATTTTGCCATTTATTGTGTCTGAAAGCCAAAACTTGTATTAAATACTGCTTTAATAATTTCTATTTTCAGGTTTTCACCAGGGTGTCTTTCTTGTGTAAATTTGGAAGCTGTTAAAACATAACTAGATGAATTATTCCACAATCAGATAATCCTTGACATGTTCAACATGTTAGTCAAGTGTCTTTTTTCTGCATGTGACACAAAAGTTTGAAAGTAAAGAATAGTTCTTGTGACAAGGTGGCATTTATATTAATTACAGCAAAAACACCCGCTTGCTTTATGATTTTTTGTATTTTTAAACACTTAATTTAAACAGCCATCTACAATGCATTACGAACATACGTATAATATGTTATAATGCACCTATAGTGCTGTATAACCATAGTTATAGGCAAGGTTAGTGTTAACCCTAGACCTCAGGATATTAGCTACCAGGCAAGCACACATTTCCCCACAAATAAGAAGGATTTATTGCCAAACAAATCACATACACCCTGTTTATGGGGGAACAAGGTAATCAGTGTAATCTAATTGCTACCTTTCGCTTGCTATTGAGGGTAATCCCATTATCTGTGTGCATGTGAGCCGAGTGTCTTTCCCCCTGCAGATGTGTGCACACTGAACACAGGAGTGATTAAGGGAGCATCTACCATACATCACTGATTTTGACCCCACCTCCCATTACTCTGAACCTTTCCACTAACCTTATTCATCCCCATTCAACAACTGCCTCCATGGCCTCTACAAATAAACTCTGGTCCTTGGATGAGAGGGGTGAGGGTCTCTCGTCCACAACAGGACATGTCATCTGCACTCAGAGACCAGCAGCCTGTTAGGTCCAGGAATGCAAGTACAATCTGTGTGTTTGTGTGTTTATGTGTGTCTAGAAACGATGATGAAATGGACATCTTCTTCAGAGATGAGCCTGAAGATAAATAAAATGGGCCAGGATTCAGGATGAGGGGGTTATTTATTGGTTTAGCTTGAAGGGATTGGTTTAGCCAAGTGGATGCTCTGTGACTAAGACATGAGGTGCAGTTAGACAATAGGGACATGAGGACAAACAGTGGAGGGGTCATGAGATTATAGTGAAAGGAGTGAAAGCCAAGGACTTTGGCTAGGTCTACTGCTGAAGTAAAAGCAATTTTAACTTGAGCTTAGCAAATCCATAGAGGCACAAAAAGAGAGATTTGTCTCGTATTGAATTTCCTTGTTGTTCCTGTTGATAATTTTTGCAACATGTTTAAACACTCTCCTAAAGCTTAAAGCAGAAAACCACTGCTTTCATATCTGATGTCATCAAGTGACAAACCCTGGAGAAGCTCCATTAACAATAAAAAGACTGACTTTGTGGACTTGTAAAATTTCTACTAGCAGATTGTCACCTTCTCCAGAGGGTCTTGGTCACTGTGTTTCCAAGTTTTGGTGGAGGCTTGCTGTATTGCTTCCCAGTTTTAAGAAGAACTTGCCTGTTCACAGCATTTGATTCAACAGTTCATTATCAGAGGTTATTGACTGAAAATTTGTCAAATCTTTTTTGCATTGTAAGAACTGCATCACTCATAGATTATCAATTCCGAGAACAGGAGAAAACAACCTGGTACGTAAAAATCAAACACAAAGATAAACTGCGCCTACTATAGCTACAGGCTCTACACCTCTACAACTACTATTATAATTGAACAAATACCTCATATTCATATTCACAGTAGTCATAAGCCTGCAAAAGTGAATTGTGGGAAGAAATGAGAGAAAGAAAAGAAACCAAACACATTAGAACTTCTCTGTTAGAGGTCTACTGACTTCTACAAAAAAACGACAAGTCAGGAGAAAGATGGAGAGTTGAGCAAGTTAACCCTTGGTATGGCATTGATTAGGGGTTACTGCAGCACCGTTACCTTCACAGTCAGCCCGGGTGGTAAGTTTGTCAGACAATCCGGACAAAGAGAGGGGGCAGTCACATGTGTTTAGCATTTACAATTGGGGCTCAGTGTGGCAGAGTGTCTCTGGAGTCACCCTTACTCCTGACAAACGTAAACACGGAAGGTGTCAAAACCAAATATATTTGGCTACTCCATGCACACACACTTTGTGAACTCATACTGACACAACAAATGAAAACTCACAGCCACGCCATTGCATGCTGTATATACACACACATTTTGTGGTCCTGACACTAGTTGATGACTATAAACCCCTTTCTCTCTGTGCGGTGGAGCAATGAAGATTAGGTTTTTAAACATACTTTACATAATTTGAGATGTGGACACACTGACGGAGGTGCAAGTATCCCCCAGTGCAGTAAAGTAAACACTCAACTGCCAAAAGAGACGCAGGAGGCTCTGGCAGAGATATTTACACTTTACTTCAGTTTAGGCCTTTGCGGTAGAGCTGCACTACGCAGCAGTGTTTTCCTCATCAGTGAGTGGTGGGAATTGGTAAACAGAAAGGCAGGAATAATAAATACTTCATCACAATTGCAAAGAATAGACATTAACAAACAATATCTGACTCTAAATGTGTTGCTCATTATTCCCACTTCATTACTTCAAGAGTTGCATCTGGAATATTAAGAGATAAAAATCCATTAAAAAAAGGCTTGTTTTGGATAAGTTCAGACTCTTTGTCTGCTTTTAGTGGAAAAAAATAAGCACCAGTACTCCACTTATTCATTTGTTGGAAAGGAAATAGGGTGGACCGTATCAGCAAGATCATCAAATCATCAAGAAATAGTCCATGTTCTGAATTTCTACAGTGAATAAAAGGTACTGAAAGATAATGCCGATTTTCACCAAAATAACTTATTAAACAAACTACTTTTAGTTTCTGCCTGTTTGACTCTTTAACTGTCGGAGAGCTACGTCATCATCAGAATCTGTTCAGGTTCGTGTTTTCTTTGTGTCCTTTTGGAGCCACACCAACATTACTGTCTATTTTTTATTCTTTTGCTTTTCCCTGTTCATTCAACATTGTTGTGACTCACGAGCTAGCCTTAATGTCACGTTTCACTTCCGCGAGATCAAATGAGTGAGCATCATGTAGTTCATCAGAAAAGAATGGGTGCACCCTAATGTAATTTAAGGGCGCACTCACACTTGGCCCAGGTGCCCCGTACCCCGTGTTGAAGCACAGTTTTTGTCCCTCCACTCTCCCCTGCTGGCTGGGACTTACATTATTCCAGTGTGACCAGGCCTGAGCACACTTGAGCTATCTGATCTATGCAGTGCGACTGTATTTTCAAATTTGCACCGTCATTTTTTCATCTCGTAAGAAAATTTTAAAACTGTTCTTTGACATTTGAGAGCTCAAAGACAGTCGCAGATTTTTTCACTGATCTTTATCCAAATTTTGTATGCTGTTGTCTGCCTGAGTTTAAGGTTAATCCTCCACAAACAGTCACAGCAATGTTGGTGCTCCATGCCTGCGCTCGTGCATGTGTATCTGTACCGTGTCGAAGCCCACCTCTTCCAACCATGCCAGGGCTGACAAAGCGTGCTGTGCTTAGGCACGGTACAGAGCACTCACATTAGTCAAACAAACTGGACTTTGGGAGTCAAACGTCTTAGGCACGGTACGGATTGCCAAGTGTGACTGCTCCCTGAGTGTCATTATAAATCGCCATGAGACACTCTGATACGGAGAGGACAGGAAAGAGTACCAGGAACTTGTGAGAGGTCCTGGTACGCTGTAAAAAGTCCTGGGATACCAGGGGGTAAATTTCTAGAAGTGGGGGTACTGCACACTACTGCGTACCAGTCCACATTAAGCACTGGTTCAAGCTGGTAATGACACATGTTCACATGTTGAAGTGTTTAGTTAACATCTATACATTACTTGAGCACAATACCAGAATTAAAAACACTCTCCTTCTCTTGCAGACTCTCATACCTATACCTAAAGGAATCCCTAGCCCTGCAGGCCAAGAGTACATTGAGTTCAACAACTCAGACTGCCACTAAAGAACAAGACTGCCAAATTTGGAAGTAGCGCAATTAAGCACTCAATGTCACCGTGGGCAGTGAGCTACTCTCTAGAGGCCAAAAATGCCTTTTCAGAGGGAAGCCCTGGGACAAATGAAGACTGCCTCAGCTGCTGCTGGGTAAACTGATCCCTCCAATGCCACGGCAGGGCACAAGACAGGGAGGGAGGACTGAGGGGACAGAGAAGGAGGAAAAGACAGAAAGACAGAAGGACCAGGAAAATGTGGGGGGTTGCTTCCCCTGCAGGCATGTCAACTCAGCTGTTGACCAAAGATGACAGTAGCAAAAAAGGAAAAGAGGGACAAGAGACGAAGAGATAAGTGGAAAAAATAACAGAGAGAGATAACGTGAGGGCAGTTGAGAGACAGCTAACATAAGAGAGACTTAGAGGTAATGAGATCAGAATAGAAGGACAGAAAAAAGAAGCAGGTCCTGGCAGTGTAATTGACAGGCGAGGGGGACCCCCTACACAGAGGGTAAGTGGGCACCCAAGGAGGGTTAGGGCACAGGAAAGCCAGGCCTGACCTCTGTCCCCCTGCAGACGTCTGGCTCAGTCAGGGACCAGCAGGCAGTGTGCGTCGAGCCTGTCTGGAGGGTCGACTCACATCTGAGCTGCTCAACGCATTAGCTGAACTCTGCCACCACCTCCAGCTATTAGAAACAGCACCTCTGCAGATACTGTCACAGTTCCCCTAATACAAACAAACTAGACCTCACAGATACCAAAATCCAGAAAAAATCTGAACTGTCGTTGGCACCATAATTTATATGTAAACTGTGATGTGAACAAGTTGTGGAAAGAAAATACAAATATGCTTTGATAAGTGGACCATTTTAGGTCACAGCAAGCAGAAATTTAGACAATTTTATGTGACAACACCTAATAGAGTACTTTTCCCAGTTCAATTTCATTTTTAATACATTTAATTTCTGAGCATCTGTTTAAACTGTTTAAAATAAATACTGAACTTAAAGGTCCAGTTTGTGAGATTAGTGGCACGCAGCAGTGAAGTTGCAGACAGCAACCAAGCGAATACCCCTGGCTTTAGGTAAACTTCCATGGCTATCCAAAAAATGAAAAACACTAAAGACCCTCTGGAAAGTGAGTGTTTGGGTTTTCCTTTCTGGGCTACTGTAAAAACATGGTGGTGCAAAATGGCAGAGACTGGGAAATACACACTCCCTCTGTAGATATAAAGAGCTTTTTACATGGTAATGAAAACATAAATATTCTTATTTTCAGGTGATGATATACTAATCAAAACATGATTATGAATATCATGTTCCATTTCTTTTCATAAATCACAACTTTATCCTACACACTGGACATGTAACATACACTTTGAAATAATTTTAGCCTATTTAGATAATGTATTTATTGCACAGTGCAAAGTAAGGAGGAAAAACAGAATAGTGGTCTTACTGCTTGTCATTTCTTGTAATGTGAGGCTTCCCTTTGGACATTGGTTAGCCAAAAACAAAAATTTTTGTGGCCCAATATACATTTCTGAAAAATAAGAAATTACTTTGTGTATCCTACTACAAATATTTGGCATTTTTTTCAATTTAGTTAAACACAAAGAGTAAAAAAAAAAGGGTGGCAGAGAACAGAGGTCGACTACCCTGCTGCCTGCCTGCCTGCCTGCCTGCCTGCCAGCCAGCAACTGCCTGATCTTTGAAAACCCAAACATTTTTAAAACTGGTCAATTTCACACAGTTTCGGCAGATTAATGAGAACATGCAGAGGACCATTGTTGGATAAACACTCTCTTTGTTATTGTTGTTTTTCCTCTGCAGGTTGCTGGTGAACTCATGCTGACATCAAAGCAGCAGGCCTGGCGATGGGAGGCCAGGCAGTGGAGGGCAAACGCCTATGGAGTGAGAAAATAAATGAAGGAAACTCAATAGCTTCTTATCTCAGACAAGAACCCCCCCCTTTCTCCAAGTCACTCATATACACATACAAACACAGACACACACACATACTGGGTCTGACATAGGGGCCCTGTCCCCCATGTCAGGGCCTACAGAGCACCATCCCTGGAGAGGGCCCAGCAATCAGCCCTCCTCCCTCCTTCTTCAAAAACATTCATAGCAAAAGGAACAGCTACAATGCTACACTGACTAGAATACTTTTATACACAGCAAGGAAGACTGCTCTTAAATTTTGGATTTCAAAGGACACCCCCACACTGGATAACTGGCATAAGGAAGTACTGAGGATACTTTCTCTGGAAAAACTGACCTACACTCTCCATGACAATGACGGGGGTTTTAATAAGATATGGCAACCAGTTTTGGACACAGCGGACCCCTCTGGCTAGAACCTTGTTCTACCCGATTAATTACCTGGGAACTGACTACAGCATACCTTAGTAATTTGAATTAAATATATCAGCTTTGTGGTGTGTACGAGTGTGTTTTGTTATTATTTTTATTTATTTATTTATTTTTTTGCCCATCTGTTTCAGTTGGGTTTTGTATTATGTTGGTAAAGTTGGGACTCCTGCTGTGTATGTGTTTTGTTAAAGTAGTTCAAAATTATGGAAAAAAATGTTTCTGTATTCATCCTGAACTATAACATATATATATATGTGTATACATATTTAAAATAAATGTATTTGGTGCTGGAACCTCAATAAAAAAATGTTTTCTAAAGACACTTACAGCCTACACACTTTGCTGTATAATTTTCCTCAGAACTTATGGAAAACCTTTTCAAAAATCTTTGTTTTTTTTTTTTTGCAA
>JAQLOL010000025.1:25213126-25242994 GCA_029783665.1 Naso thynnoides
ATTAATGCGGCTAATTTATCAATTATAAGCCTCTGAGTGTTGAAGATAAAAGATAATAACGGAGATCAATAATTCCCACCCTTGCAACAAAAAAAAAAAAGAAACAAACTGGCTTAATATATTTACATTGCAGAAAATAATTATATAATGATTAGCCTACAATATAATTTTTAAAAGAAAGAAAGAAAGAAAGAAAAAGATTGTTTGTGTCACCACCATATAAATTATTAGGCTGCTCTGAACGATACTGATGACTTTCCATTTTTAATGACTTTCCTGTCAGCAAGACTTGTCCTGAAAGACATTTCATGCTCCCTCGCTGCTAACTGATATGTGCTGGCCTACTATAAAAAGCTCAACAAGTCAGCCGCACTAAGCTCCCACCGACTGCTGGCTGTAAACATATAGACTCTTAATTTGATGGCCACGGAAAACAGTTTCTTCCAAATGTCGCTTTTGAGCTTTGACATTGTGTCTCGTGTTTCGCGGCACATAAAAAATGAAAAAAAAAAAAAAAAAAAAAAGACAGAGCAAGTGCAAATGTATAATGGAAATATTTATTTCTAAAATACAATTTAACATACTTTAAACTTATGACTGTTTTTTGGACAACTTTATCATTTCAACGTCAGAGAAGAAAATAAAAAACAACAACAACAACAACAACAACAACAACAACATTATGTACACGGTCTTGATATTTACAGGTGGTGTGAAAGCTGGACTTGGCCGTGGCTCCGCTGCTGTCTCTCTTGAGGTGCAACCAAATCCCACTCTGAAATGTGCTGCAGTAAACGTGTCCTGATTTGGCGATTGTCTTTGAACATGAAAAGTGGCTGACTTGTCTTTCCGCGTTTTGTCCTTTGTTATTTTGTAAGTCTGTCCAGGCTAGTAGTCCTGATGTGGGCTGTGCGTCAAACTGTGCCGTCGCAAGTCACAGTTGCGCCGAAACACCTTTCCGCAGCGGCCACAGCTGTAGGGCTTGATGTCTGT
The DNA here is from genome assembly GCA_029783665.1 of Naso thynnoides. NCBI lineage: Eukaryota > Metazoa > Chordata > Actinopteri > Acanthuriformes > Acanthuridae > Naso > Naso thynnoides. Next base: position 25,214,120 of record JAQLOL010000025.1, read on the forward strand.
ATGGGTGAGAAGGTGAGTTTTCAGGTTACTTCTTTGATTAAAGGTTCTTCCGCATGTGGGGCATTTGTGGGGAGACTCCTGTTTAGATTTAAAGCAAGCAAAGGATTATTCCCTTTAATTGTATGAAACGTCTAGAAATTGTAACTTTCAGTCATCTAAACAACTCCACTGTTGCGCCAGTTATAACTCACACCGATTCACACAATATTGTTGTAGCTCTTTTATGCGTTTCTCTCACTCCAATTTTAGTTTTAATTTGGTCATCGGCCAAACGCAGTCGCTTTGTGAGACTCAGCCCAATAAAATCCCCATGCATGCAGCAGAGCGTGCACAACAGGTGAATTATGACCATAAGGTGTGACACAGTTAAGTCAGGATAAAAATGAATAATATTTTCAGCTTACCTGCATATGTAAGGTTTTATGGACGGCTAGAGTTCGAGACTGACAGAATCCCTTCCCACATTCTTGACATTTGAATGGTTTTTCCTTGGAGTGGATGTATCTGTAAAACAGAAGTAACACTTAATCAAATGTCCGCTCATGCATGGATTTGCTTGTAGCTGTGACAAACCTCAGAGTCATGGGGGGAAAGGCTCCACTGTGCAAATCATGAGCGGCCAATTTTATGCATAAAAGTGCTTTAGCGCCCTCATGGAGAAAACTCCGGGAACAGGCCTGAATATTTGTTATTTAAAAATACGAAAAAATCTATATTTTTAATATCAAAGCCTGAAAAGATCATTTAAATGAATGCATACATATATATTTAGGATTTATATTATAGGCTACTGTGAGAAATTTGAACCCCCCTTCTAACTCAGTGGGCAATTATCACATTATCTGTTAAAAAACGGTCCTACCTGTGGTCTCTGAGATGGTCTTGTCTTCTGAAAGCCTTGTGGCAAATATCACAGGTGTAGGGCCGCTCGTCTGTGTGGGTCCTCTCGTGGATGAGGAGGTTGTAGGACTTGGTGAAATGCCTTCCGCAGAACTTGCAAATAAATTCCTTTTTAGTCTTGGATGGGAGCCTGCCCCGGGTGGGCTTTCTGTCCGGGGACAGCTTGCTCAGCTCGGAGATGGTCCCCCCTAGTCCCGACGCCAACTTCGCCAGATCCGCAGTTTTCGGCGGGTCCTCCTGTGTGGCAGCGAGGGCCAGATTGGCGAAGTCAAACCTCGGCCTGTCCTTGTGCAGCGAGGGGATGCCGTGCGCACCGCCGCCTTGTTTTGGATGGAAGAGTTGCGCTGCGGCTGTGAAAGGTAACGCTGGGAAGGGAATCCTGGGGTCCACTAGACCCTGGGCGGCTGCCATCTCTGTGATCGTCGACCTCAGTCCTTGGATGTGCGGGTAACCAAGAGTCCAGTGGTTCATGTGCATGGTTTGCACAGCGCTGAGGCCGTACAGTCCCTGCAGCTGGTCAGCGGGGAAAGTGTTGACGGCCTGCAGGAAGGAGTAGTTTGTGAGCTGGAGGGCCGGGTGCAGGGGGATCGGAGCGTGCAGGGCTTTACTCCCCATCTAGGCTCAGACCTATGCGGAAGACACGGTGAAAACCCTGGGGAAAAGAAAATTAAAAAACAATGAGTGCTGTGTGTGAATGTAGCTTTTTAGTTAGCAGATATAAGGCAAACTCCCATTTAGTGAACATTAAAGAGCTGCTTTTGCACTATTTTCTGGCTGTTAAATGCACAGGGAGATTTTAGTACTCAGTCTAATCGAGCATGATAACACATCTCTCAGAAAAATTATGTCCAACACACAGGAAATTATTTCCCTCAAACAACCCAAAGTGGATCATTTCTCTGAGGTTAAGGTGCAAGTTAATTTGGCCTCTTTCATTTTCACATTTTCCACAAGACGAGGGCGCTGATCGGGTTCACATTTTAGTGAAGATACACCGGCATTGTCCCACACTGATGATGATGAGTAAAACCTGGCTGTCTAAGGCTAAACCACAGAGCATATAAAGGCTTATTTACGCCATGGCAAAAAACAGAAATTGCCCCATAAAAAGAAGTTGCTTTTCATAGCAATTTCATACAACAAATCAGTCATCGAAACTGTAATTAAATTAAGTGGGTGTAAAACGACTCATGTGGCATCTGTTAACACTGTAAATTAGCCTACATATCCAGATCACTCGGAATAAAGCACTAAATCTGAAACGAGGTAATTAAAGACGACACACTGTTGTCTTTTTGACGGCTGGAGTTTGTGTTTCACAATGCAGAGCAAGTGCTCTGTATGTAGACCTGCACAAGTCTGCAGTTTTACAAGCAGAGGTCACAACAAAACAGCAGCGCTGGCTGTTACGCACAAGAAAGTAACTAAGCTGGAAATGCATGTGCTTTTTATTTGGCTGCGGACAGCAGCCAGTTGATTTTTACAGGCCTTATATTTTGCTTTTATGCTTGTTTATTTCATACAGCATGTTTACGTACGAGGTGGGTTTCCTCTGGGCATGAGAACATGGCAGCAAATATCCTCTGGGCATTTTCAACCCCTTTCACAAAGAAGAATGTTTGCGTTCATTTAAAGCAGCAGCTACCTAATCTCCACCGTGCGGGACAAAAAAGGTGAAGGGACAAGCGCAAGAAATTAGAGGGCCTTGCTCTCTGTTTGTGGGGATGACAAGTTGTGTTTTTCTACACGAAAAAAAGACGACCGTGGGGGTTCAAGATTCCGGATGGGGAAAGCTGGACTGGCAGCAAGCCAGCGGTGAAACGGCGCGCTGACCTTTAGATTTACACGAGAATGAAAATTAGGGAAAAAAAAGGCTCAGTTTTCTCTTTTTGGGGAAGACGGATGTAAATCCTAATGCTCAGAGCTGCTTAACGCAATTTGTCGCAAACCTGCAGAACCTGAAACTTTCTGGAGATTAAGGCATTATTCACACTTGCTCAGGGCTCGCAGGCTGACAGTGGTAGCTGGACATGGTAGCCCGGAGGGCTGCTCTTGTCTCGGTCAGCTCGTTATTTGTTTCACGGAGCTTTCCATTCGGTCTTGTTGGCTTTCAGGCGGCAGCGTAAAATGTAATTTTGCACAGGTGCAACATAAGTCACCACGCCGGCACTTGTTGTTTTTGCCCATATGTACAACTTTGTGCAACCTGTTCTTCTCTCAATAACCTTTGGACTTCATTTACACCTTGACAGCAGTCTGGGTGCCGTGTCATGCTCTTCAAATCCCTGTCGGTTTCTTGTGAAGGTTTTATTTTCATAAACTCGTGACGAGTCTTTACAGAGGTGAAAGCCACGGCCACGGCGATATCAAACGTGGACAAACTGTGACCTCACGCTGGTAGGCCACCACGAAGCAATAATCACATCCGGAACTAACAATTATTTTAACTTTAATTCATGAAAAGTTTACATTTTAACTAACCGTTCGAACTGCATGGTTTACAACTCAACCAGCAGCCTAAAAGTTGGTTCTTTTCTTGGAGAAAAGTTCTAACAAGTGAGTGGAGCGAGGCTGGCTCCCTTGACTGAAACATGCCCTGTCAAACAGAATCTTACCCCGATAGAAAGCTGCCAAAGGTCCCGCGGTATGTCAGTAATCCACAGTAACTATAAAGGCGACGAGCTCCAGTAAAGCGCCGCTAAATGTTCTCCAAGTTGCAAGTCCATGAAACTTTCATGAAGCCATGCAGTCAGCTCTGGTGTCTCGGACCTTCGCAGAGATATGACAAGTTGTAAAAGTTGTGGAAAGAGGCGAAGAAGTTTGGAGGAGAGACAGCAGCAGCGTGGGAGTCCCGTCCGGAGCTGGGGCTGGAAGTGTGCGTAATGCGCACCGGTCCTTCACTTTTTAGGGCTCCGGGGCTCTAGAGCGCTCAGCCCGCCCTCCGACACGCCTCCACCCCCCTCCTCTATCATTAACTCCAATGTTCCTCCTCTGTTTATTTGTGTTTGGATAGCAACTAGGGCTCCGGACCATGGTAGAGAAACGTGTTCAGCTAACCTGCCTCCTCTGACACCTCTCACAGAGGCCAGGCTGATACCTTCTATTGGAGACATTATTGGAAGCGCAAGAGGAAACACTGATCGGTTTTTCCTCTCAACTCCACGCTTTTGAAAACGTGCTCTGGATACTTGAGCAGCTTACAAGATTTTTCTTCTTCTTCTTCTTCTTTTTTTTTCTGAAACCATAGACCTCATATGCGAAAATGGAAGGCACATGCAAGAGCCACCACACTAAATCGTTTAATTTCTCTGTGGTAAGAATAAAAGAAAAATTACGAGTTTGTGACAGAAAAAACAACATGAGATCAGCAGCATGGTGAACAATACAAAGTAAGCAGTTAACGCCACTGGTTGCTCTTCAGACAATGAGCTTCTTTTTTTTTCCTCTGGAGAGTTTGATGTCTCCTCATTACTAATTAAATTGGCTCATCACACCATCATGAGACGTCACAGAGATTGCCTGGGCAGTTTTATCTGTGTCACTAATGGTGAGATAGGATTTTTACCACACAAGTCACCCCATATGTTCACCAAAGCTGAACTGACATCCTATTATTTTTGATAAAGTGTGTGCAATATTATAGCCCGTTATATGTTGATGATATATATCCTACTTACACGTGCTGACATCAGCCGTAATCAGGAAAAGTTCTTTTAGTTTTAAAGCAGGTTCTGAAATGAGGTCTCATACTTAACATTTCCAATCTTTTTATTGAGTTTAGGAGAAGTGACAGAGTCTAGTCTATGACCGCTCTCTAATGAAACCGGGTCTTTCTGGCCATATATTTAGAAGTAAAGCAATTAAAACTGTTGACAGCCCGATTCCAAAGTTACATTGCGTCTCTTTGTGCTATAGAAACACACAGAGAGACAGAGAGAGAGAGGAGGGAGAGAGGAGAAGAGAAAGCGACTTTACGCATAGCAGCAACAGGTTGTTGTCTAAACGAAGATGTCAGATTTGTCAAATTTTCCACTAAACCGCAAGTCACTTAAATATATTGAATTACAATTTAAATGACGAGTATTTTATATTTAAAACAATGATGGAAAAAAAATATTTCAGTGAAATGTCAAAATGCTAAAATGGGACCCATCCTGTGTTTGCTTGTTTGATCTTGTTTTTCACGATTTTACCACGCATGACAAAACAAGCGGAGGATCATTTCGGTTTTTAACATAAATATACAATTTATAATGTTCAGTGGAACAGGGCTGACTGGGGTTTGCAGTCGCTGCTGTTCTTATCTTCGCTGGTCAGAGTTGTTGGGTACAATGCAAGTCTGCAGCGCCGCCTATTGGAGCTTTAGCAAAACAACAAGCTGTGTCCCCCTAAACTCAGTTTGCCGCTGCTGAACACTGTCTGTCAGAGCAACTTTATATTTTCTACCGACATCGCTGTAAACAAATAATTTATTCAGATCTGCGGCATGGCCTTGGGGAATTCAGGCTTTTAAAATAATGCATCTGTAAAACAAACAAACAAGCGAATTTAGCACAATATACTAAAGACAATAACGACACAAATATGTACCTATATTTCATCACTGTAACCGGTCATTGGAGATTCTAAATGATTAATTTTAAAGGCCAGAGAATTTTTCTCAGAGCACAGATCCGGACAGATCTCAGTTCATTATGTGAGAGGTAACAACTAAATTACAGTAAGACGTTCAGTCTGTTCAAGAGCTCGTGTAGCCTAATTTTCGTTTTCTAAAAGCTGCAGAACATTTTCTGCACACAACATGCCTGTGGTTTTTTGTTCGGTTTCGTATCGCCCAGGCGTCTATCTTCAGTGTCAAAACACCGAGCAACTACAGACAGATTAGAAGACACATAAAACCCGACATTTTTACATTACAGATGACGCTGGCGTCTTCTCAACATGTCTTTTGCACTGGTAAAATTTATAATACTGTACATTGTGTTTATTTTGGTTCTTTGGCGAGAGGCCATTAAAACAAACAGTAGCCTACATTTTTTTTTAATAATCTCGGCCTGTAAGCTGCTCCATACAACAATAACCTGTATTTCAATTTCAGTCTAACAATCGAAATGTATTAAAAGTCTTACAAAAAAAATGTATAATATTGTTAATACCAGCTGATGAGGAAACCAGGTTTTTTAATTTAACTTTTTAATTTTTTTCTGCTTAAAGTTTAAATATGCTAAATCTCGCAGCCCTTATTTCTATAACATCCACAAGGCATTTAAATATGTCAGAATTATTCTTGTGATATGGACACTTGTGTCTGTGGTACTCACATTTCATATCTAGTTAAATTACCAAGTTGTTCATTTTTATGTTTTGTGTCATTGGCCTGTGACATGACTCATCAGACCCAGAACATGAATAATGGTGCACAGCAATGATTTAAAACTAATAATAATTATAATATAATAATCATAAGAAGAATTATAGGCCTACTTTTGTTTTGTCTACTTGTGCTTGTATCTGCTATGTCACACATACACACTTAAAAATATGACTCCAATATTCCATATTAAATTTAAAGTGACCCCAAAAACTGGGATTTGATCTCTTTTTAATAATCCTGACAGGACATTTTCTGTGCGGCCTCCAGTTTAAGGCTTTCATTTTACTGTTAGACCAATCTGTGGATAGGATTACCGTATTCTTTATAGTTTGGGTAATGTCAGAGCCTGGGACTTGGTGCCTTGCCCTTTGGCCCTGCCCTGCAGCCGCCATCATTCTCTATGATAATCTGACTCCCACAGAGTATCAGTGTTGCAGCTCAGTGCAGCTGCCAAGCCTGTAATGGCCGACGCTCCTCTTCCAATAACACTGAGTGACAGAGGAGAGGACCAGCAGAGATGATTAATAAAGAACCACAGAGCTCTCCTGGGTTTGCACAAAAGATTTAGATACAGGAAATGACTTTGGACTAAAATAGACTATTTCCTGATCATAATTCTGATGTATAAAAAGGGGTTATTAATGTGTCTTAAAACATGTCCTGCTTTGGTCTGATGGAGGTTTTAAAATACAGGTTTTCAGATGCCAGTCCCTTCAGGCCTTTTCTTAACAAATGTAACAAAATTCTCTCCTTACTAGGCCTAAATAAATATGGATTCTTCTCTGGGTCTAAAAATGAAGTTCAACTACAGAGAAGTCAGTAATAATTAAATCTAGAGAGTAAATATATAATCAGTTTCTTTCTTTCTTTCTTTAGTAGAATAAGTATACAATGTGGAAATGCTGTGCTCTTGTTATGGCAAAGTAGTGGTAATTTAGCTTTCCGGTGTCCCAGCTCCTAAACCTGATGATACGTATTTGATATCATAATATAATATTCAGCAGCAGAACACAGATTTTGACCTTTACATATCCTGTCATTTGGTGTCACCTTGCCCCCCCGAGTCTCCCCCTTACCTCCGTTATACTCACATGTAGAGTCCTTGACAGAAAATGTGGAGCTGCTGGCCTGTCACCAGTCTGACTGGGTCTGTTTGCCTCTCTGTGTTGCCGTGTGTGTGTGCATGCTGGCAGACAGGATGTCAGGTCCATATTACGTTGTATAAGAGCAGAGGGAGGTGAACCTGTCACTCTTACCTGCTGTGGTTTCAAAGCCCCCACATCCCCACCTACACTCTCACTCATCCTGTCCCGGCAGCAGTTCTCACAGACCCCAATAGTCACATTTTCCTCCACATCACACTCTTTCACCTGAAGCTGTGCACTTCCAAGAAAGGGGGTTTAGGCCCCTCTTGTCTCATGGGTTGTTTCTGTTTTTGAGCAAATCGAAATTTTCTATTTTACTCATTCGTTCTGTTTTAAGTAAATCCCTCTATTTTGTGTAAATGTTAAATTAAAAATCAAAACATGCAAGATAGATTTTTTTTTTTAGCTTTCAGTTTTTTTTTCTCAGATTAAGACGGACGTTTTTAAATAATTATCAAGGAAATAATTTATAATTATCCAAGAAAATAGGAAAACAGCAAACACACATCTGTTTGGCATATAACTTTTCTACTATTACAACAACATTAAAAGGCAGTTACTTATTTTTTCTGTTTAATTTGTAAAGTTCTTAAGACTTTTCACAACAGTAATGTGGTGTGTGGATATATTGTCTAATCTGTAGTGGCTACTATCCTTTCTCTAGTTTCGCTGTAAGTATTGACGGGTGAAAAAGTGTTTTTTAAAAATTCCTTTGAAGAGACATTCAATGTTCAATGATATCAGTTTACCAGTTAAAAATAATTGTAGACTAATCAGAACTTGTCTCTTAATTTTTGTTTATTTTTTACAGATATGAGACACTACAATTAACTTTGCTCAGGATCTTTAAACTTTTAAAAGCTGTTGGTAACATGATGCTGTTTGTTTTTAATCGGACAAACAAATATTGACAATTACATGACTAAAAAAATATAATTGACCCAACACATAATTCCTCTAGTTTAAATCGGACACGTTGAGTGAATACTTCGTCTGAAAGGTTTGGAAAGCGGATGATGGTGAGTGTCACTTTACTGGACAGTGCAGTCCAGGCTGCAGTTCAGCTGTGACAGCCACATGCTCTGCCCTTTTACTTTATTGTACAAGATTGCCCCCTATTGGTTTACCCAAAAATTACTTTTTCAGCAGCCTTTCATGTTGTATCATTATAAGCTGTATTATTCAGTGACGAGTGTGTTATTGTCAGCTTGGGAACAAGAATAAATGGGACATCTTTTATGATCACATCACAGGGATACAACGCACAGTTTAAATTCAACTCCTGTGCCCTTTCAAACAAGGAAAATCAGTTCTCTTCTCTTCTGTCTCTTTTATCTTTTCTGGAAATGCATGATGTTTTGCACTCCACTCATAACGTTAAACACGAGGAAAAACCGGAGGATAGACTCATCAAATGTTTGTGTGAGCAGGAACAAGGGACTGGCACTGTGCCGGGTCTATACGCTGCATTCCTCTGTTCTCCTGCGTGATCTCTTCTCCATCTGCTGTCCATTGCCACTCTCTTCACTGGTCTCCTGCCATCTGTTTAACAGTGCTCGGCACCTTTGCGTGACCAAATGCCTGTGCTCCCTGCAACGTCATCCACTTTGCCAGAGAGGCATAAAGAAGAAAACCGCCATGATATCGTGCTCCTTCAACCAATAAAACCCACCAGTTAATGCTGCTCAAGCCCAGCACCAAATCCCATTTGTCAGCAAATAGCTTCCTCCGCTTGTCTGTTGCGGGCCAGACGCTTCTGTGGAGCTCTGTGCCATGAATATGACATCTTTAGTTACTTGTTGTCTGGTGTGATGGCAAACAGAGTGAGGAAGAACTAAAGACAGGGAGCAAAGAGAGCGATCTGTGCAAAATCATAAATGTGTCTGATCACATATGTGATCTCTGTTGAATCATCAGCCGGTTGGTAGCCTGAAGTCAGCACCATGTCATAGTTTCTGTATGTCCACATTCATTAGATTTAACGACACTCTTTACTAGCACTTTTGTTTGGGTTATTTTGTTTGTCTAATGTGGTAGAAATGATAGTTAACTGAGATTTGAAGGAAAAATAATGCAAAGAAAGGCCCTTATAAAAAGGAGAGCTGTATCAAAGCTTTTTTGTAACCAGGTAGATAGAGTGGATAGAATGGTGTTATTGACTTGTAGAGTGTATTTGTATAAGGAGAGTCATATTTTTAATGAATATATATGCTTAGACTACATATTGCCATTTTGTGAAAAGTACTTTTTATGAACGAGCATGCATATATCTTTTTATGATATATGTATGGTTTTATATTGTATATTGTATATTTATATGGTTGTATATTGTATGTGACATGTTCTATGGTGAAACCAAAGGCAAATTTCCGCACTGTGGACTTATTGGAGTGAAGGAAGCAGGCAGCAATGATGGAGGGACAGGAGAAATAACTAGAAACTTGAACATGAGGAGGAAATCAGGAAAAAAAAGCTGTGATGGATGGAGATATTTTAGAGGAAACATGGAAAAATTAATAGATGAAAAGTAAGAAAAATGATAGCTTATAACAACTGTGTGTGCTTGCGTGTGAGTGGGGGTGTTGGAGGATCTGTGTGTAAAAAGCCAGCAGGAGAGCTGGGTTCGGTGAGCAGTGTCCTGCAGGCTCCAGGCTCCGCGTCCTCCATAGCTACAATACGGGCAGACAGGGTCGTATCAAACTGTCTCGAGCATGTTCTCTCTGCTGTAGGGTCACTGCATTTTTGCATTGTTATATGTGTTCGTCATGAAAAAGGTATTTTCCCAGAGCATGTTCTAAAGCTCTTCATGGCTCAGCTGTGACAGGCGTGACCTTTTTGTTGCCGGGCGGGGATTCTCTGGATTCAGCTGCTCTGCTGGTGTGAGGGCTGTGGTGCTTTTTAAAAGGTGCCTCATGCCTTATTGCCCTCCACACATTGCATCATGGCTGTTTTACCTCTTTTCTCACTGAACGCTGACTGACTGGCACCTCAGTTTACTGGCTTAGCTCAGTTACAATCTACTATGCATCCAAGAATTTTTATTTTATGTGGAACCTTCCCTGCTATTGTGAATAATAATTCCGTAACTTTTTCATTGGGAGGCTTTTACACTGCATAGCACTCCTTGTCACATACAGTATATGATGTAAATTGATAGTTTTTATATTAGATCTGGTCCACTATTTTTCAAAGAATTGACGGAAAGTGATCGCGGGTAACTCAAAGAAAAATATTCACGTTGGCGACTGGACTTCATGGTTGAACATTTTTGTAAAAAACTTTTTGAGAGTTAGATGAGAGGGATGGATAACTGACTGTCCATAAGCAACAAAAAACAACTCCCAAGGAGCCAGAACCAGGACATCATGGTGTCTCCGTTGGTTGCCTGGCAACAAGACTCCAGGAAGTCACTGTGTCCTGCCAAAAAAGAAACAAACTTACAAAAAGGTAAAACCTCATGTTCTTCAGATGTAGCTTGAATAACAAGAGTGACACAATGTCAACTGGTGAATTTTGTAGTTGCTGGTTTATTGATTTGGTTACTTCACACAGAGCTAGCTATTTTCCTTGTTTCTGGTCTTCATGCTAAGCTAAGCTAACTTACTCCTGGCTTTAGCAGTAAATTTAATGTACAAAAATAGGATGCAGGTTGAGCTTCAACAAGCAAATTTTTAAAAATCCATCGTGTTATAAGTCAGAATTGTTTTGGTATTCCAAACAGTCACACTGGAAAGTAAAGCAAAACACCAGCGTGCAAGAGTTAAAAAATATTATTTAAATTCTGCTCATAAAGGTGTCCATTTTAAGACAAACTCTTTGAAAGATAGTTTTGCACTCAGTTATTCAGGCAAAAAGTCTGAGAAATAATTGTATTAAAAATGAAAAAATGAAGAGTGGGAGAGAAAGAGAGAGAGAGGGAATGACATGCAGCAAAGGGCTGCAGGGTGGTATCAGACCCAAGGCATGCTGCAGCGAGGACCGAGCCTCTGCACACAGGGCGCCAGCTCCACCAACTGAGCTATCAGGGTGCCCCTGGGAGAGGAGTTTAAACAATGACTCTCTCCTCTGCACTGACAGTCACTGCATGAAAGGTAGTTTCAGATTGTCAATTTCTGAAAATTTTAAGAAATAATCGCTTATTATGTCAGGAACTCAGGGTGGGTGGGAGATTGCAAAGATATTTGACCATCTGACAAGCAGATTTGATACGGCATGCTGGGCAGCTTAAGACTGGTATCAATCTTCTTGTCAGCAAGACAGCAAATAAATGTACTTCTCAAAATCTCAAATCACTGCTTCAAACTTGCTCTGAAACAGCCCGTGTTATATTTGTTTTATTTTTTTTATATTTCTCCTTTGCTGCAGTTTAAGATTGAATTGGATTTTCATCTTCTCCTGCGTAACATAAGTTATGAAGCTGTGACTTGATGGGCCTGAAGCGTTGAAGCTCCGGTTGCAACTGTTGCACGGCATGCGCTCCGTACCACTGATCAGCTCCTGCTGGTGAGGTGATGGACAGTAAAACTCTCCCGGCACCTGTTTCCTGGCTGTGCTCATGTGCTGTTAATAGGCTGATGAGAGACATTAACAAAGTTGCTGCAGCACACTGGAAGGATAAATCAACAGAGCGGTAGAGTGTCTCATCCAGTCTGTCAGAAGTGACGTTTTTAAAAGGTCCCAGTGAGTGCTGCATCCGTCCTGCACCTTGGGCGAGATGGAAACATAGTGTGGACGGAGTGATGAAAGCAAGGGATGGGGAGATTTAGCAGAGCTTGGTGGAGAAAGTGAAGTAGACTTTGAAGGATAGTGAGATGAAGAAATGGAGGATTGGCAGAATGGAAGGAGAGATTGATGTTTGAAGAAGCGGTGGGAGGATGGAGTGATAGGTGAATGGAAAGGGTGAGGAGTGGAGAGATGAACGAATGGCTCCAAAAACTTGTTGACTCAGACTACTAGTCGTGTTTAGGGGTAATCAGGGCTCCTTAAAACAGTTCTGTGATGCTGCTGGAGGGGAAATGAATAATGCAATAGACGCGGTAATTTTCCCACAACAACAACAATAACATTCATGCTGTTGTGATTTCATATAATTTCTTTATTCCCTTGCCTGTCTCTCCCTTTGTGCTGTGCCAGACGTATGCACATTACAAAGAGAGTCAGGAAATGGCTTTCCACTTACAGAAATGAGAGCAGATCTTGACACTGTTAAAGGAAGGACCTTTGGCTGTGAGGGACTTTTGGGACAGCTACTCTGCCGGCAGGCGCTTTTCTCAGATTCTCATATAAGCACAGGACAATCTAATTTAATTTACCCACAAGAGCAATATTTCTTCACCGTGTTATCATTATTCTGCCACTGAGTCACCGACATGTTATTAACATAAAAGACAGCAAAGGGGGATGTTTTTCTCAATCTTAAAAATATCCCTGTTGGCTGGAGCCCAACGTTGTTGCTCCTTTCCCTCTCATTTTCCTCACGCCCTTTCAACTAAAATAACATTTTTGAATGGATTCTTGTATTATTGATGGATTCTTGCTCCTCTGTGGTTTGAATTAATAGCTTGGATGCCTGTATGGTTGCATTTAGCGTGTGGACGCACACATGCGTACACACACACACACACACACACCCACGCACACACGCACACACACACACACGCCAACACACACACCAACACACAAAAAACGCTTTCAGGCATCTTTTACCATGGCACACACTCAAGCAAACTCACACACACGCTAAGTAAATGTTAATGTACACAGGTGCAGTCTGTAGGGAGGTTGCTTTTGCTCTCTCATCAGTCACTCGTAATCACTTCCCTTCCAGCCCAGTAAATCACCGTCTTTTACTGATGCATTTATAGGATGCATGTTCACAACTTGTAGCCAGGGAAAAAGTTTGACCACCACCAGGAATACATTAAAAGCTTCTGCCTGCATACAGTCACACAGTCAGTACAGTCATACAGTTGATTCACAGACAGGAAATATTGTTTTATAAATGTCTACTTAGTTTCTGAAATGTATTTGTGCTTTTAATAGGGTTTTAAGCTGTTTACGACATATGGGTGAGAGTGGAGTTATTGGTCAAGGGGGGGCTCCTGGGCGGCTGTGGATATTGGCAGGTTGCATGGCTTCACCAAACTGGTCCTGGGGAGGTCCCAATGACCTGTTTTATACCAACACTGGTGCTTTGTCATAAAACCAGGGGGGAAGTCGAGTCACAACTCGAGTATTTGTTTGAAGCGGATGGAAAAAGTCCCCCTGTGGCACGACCATGTGAGTGTTGTGTGCTGCTGTGTCTGATGGAAGTGGAAATGCACAGAAAAACAGGCTACCTTCTCTTTACATAGGCTTTAGATTGGTGCCCAGGTTCTGGTAAAATACTCCTAATACAAATGAGGAAAGAAAACCACATTCCCCTCTTACTCTTTTGGATGGAAACAGTCTCCTGTCACTGGTGTTTGAATGCTGTAATTGGACGTAAAGGGGCTTGCAGAGGGAGGTGTGATGTAGTGTTAAAACTGCTCGCAAATCATATATTTCTCACCTCTGTGGAGGTTCAAATCTTGGCTCTGGCATTCCCTTGCTATACCACTCCTATCGCTGCTTTGTTTTAAAATTCACACACCACTGTCCTGAATGAGACAGGTGAAGAAAACTGTCGGCGTGGAATGGTGTTTGAGTAGATTTAACATTTCCTAAAAGCCTTGAATTTTACCTGTCAGTGCAACAAAAAAAAAGTTTCTCGGCATGTGCAGTGTCAGAGTGATGGATGGTGTAAGTGTGTTCCAGGATTATGTTTTATAAAAGTTAAGGGGCCCTGGGGTTGGTCTGGGAAGCACATAATCTCATTCAAATGTTGGGCTGGATGAACCAAGGCTTTATTATTAAACACCTATAAGAGGGCTGAGAGCTGGTGGAGGCCCCGGCACATCCAGCTCACGCTCTCTGGCGGCTCTCATCACACGTCTTTGCCATTTGGGCATGAAATTAAAATGTTTCTCAGGAATTCATTTACTACTAAGCATTAAATAGAAATGGCATTATTACACAGTGATGCATTTTGAAAGAGCAGGCTTTGACACCCTTTAAATGTGCTGTCATATCATTCCCTTGTGCTATCTTTCCAATCTTTTGGACTTTCTCTTCATTAAATGAGTTTTATCTTTGAGAGGAGAGTATTAAAAAGGCCAATACTTTTGGCAATATGTTTCAGATTTGATGGCACATGTGAGAATTGGCTATAAATGATGTGATCAGATTTCACATGTGGAGTAGGACTATCAAGGCTCAAGCAGAAGAGGAAGGGGAGCGCAGTCCCTGGGATGTGCATGGAGGGCCTGCTTGAGGCTCTAGGGGTCCAGGGCCCGGGGCCAGTTACACAGCCCAGGGAGCTGTTTCAAAAACTATAAAAACTTCCATATCCACAATTATTCTGACTTTTTAGATTTACAAACCTCTGCTAACACTCATGGTGAATATATTACTGGGTTAAACATGGAAATTGATTACTGCTCCCTTGATAACAGTGCACTTGGTAATTGTAAATGAACCCATAAATGCTACAATTTTTAATAGCATCTGGAACAGGAGACTTGGTTGTACAACAGGTTGCTTTGAAACAGACTGAAAAAGGTAGTGCTTTTTTTTGAGACATGTGACAGTGTCACATAACTCAATTGCATCTACAGCTGAGCCTTATATGCCTGATGTTTGGGCCTTTTCTTGGTCAAAACTACTGACTGGTTGACATTACAGGGACTGCAATTTATATTTTTCAATAACAATGAATGACATATGAAATCTATTTCTTGTAGTGATGAACCCTCAGGCACTTATTGTCAAACTCTGCAATTCCTGTCACGTCATGGAGCTTTTAGAGCCTCTCATTTAATATTTTTAAGCTTTTCATTGTTTGAAACGATTACTTTTTTTGCTGTGTCTGCTTGTTTGTATGACAGTTTTTTTCCATCTTTTTAAATGTTTGGATAAAATTTCAAATTTCAAATTCAATTTTTTTTTTTTTTTTTGGCCCAAGATTTTGCTGTTTTTTGCACCTTTCTTACTGTAATGGTTTAAAGGTAAGTTATTGGTCAGTTCTACAGCATGCAGTGAAATTTGGTCTCTGCATTTAATGCTTCCCTGAGGAACAGTGGGAACCTGAGTAGCACCTGAGTCTCCATGTGAACACAGGGAGAACATACAAACTCCACACAGAAAGGCAGGAATTAAACCCGGGACCTTCTTTCTATGGGGCGACAGTACTAAGCACTAAGCCATCGTGCTGCCAAAACCACCACTGTTTTGCCTGCACCAGCAGCTGTTTCGATCAAAAAAAGCACAGATAAACCTGTTGTATGCCATCTTGACTAAACCTCAAACACAAAAAAATTAGGGAGTTCCCAGAATGTATTGGAGGTTTGGTGGTGGAGAACAAAAACAGAGCTAAAAGACGAGTGAATACGAACTTATGTGCGCATGGAGTCCATTAAAACAACCCCAACTGATTGCTGTGATGGGCTGTGAAAACAGGCAAATGTTTGCCAACAAGTTTGCCCTACAAACTTAAAAGTTAATACGGACAACTTTCTTCTGCTGCCCCCAAGTGGCCAAAAAAATCTACTATTGCTGGTTCAAAACAGTTACAGACAACTGGGGTAAGTACGATGATATCATTCTTACTAAAAGTGTTTTTGGAACAATAACAGCTTTGAAAAGGACAATTTATTGTCCAAATTGTGTGCTGATTCCATCAGAGTCAGTGTATGCTGTAGAGATGTGATGTGACACAGGAGAAGCTTGCTCAGCCTGAGGTTCACTCCTCAGAGAAACAAAGCTTGTGATGTTGGCTTTTGCTGAGTGCTACAGCACAAGTACAGCACAACCTTGGCAAGATCCAGCTGGTCTGGACCGGGAAACTGGAAATTTTTACCATGGTCCACATGGCTAATTTGTGTGTTTTTATTTAGCTGTTGTGTATCTGGGACTTTTAGTTGGGGGTGGGGGTATAGCAACAGTCAACAGATGCTGTCAAAGTGACCACAGGGAGGAAGCAGAGACAAATGCTCCTCATTATAGTACTGACTGCAGCCCAGTGGCCCAGTAACCAGCAGAAACCAGCTCCATGTCTATGACTACACAGCTGGAGATCAGCTGATCCTCACTGGCTTCACTTACAGTCAAGTCCCATTCACTTCCCCTTCACTTCAGCTGCAATAGACACACCGAGGCAGCCATTGCTGTACCAATGCAGGAGAGATGCTAAAATTAAATACATGATGCAGAAACATTTATTGCGGGTACCACTGCAGCAGCTGTTTAGTAAAGCCGACTTAGCTCCAGCTGTGATTCCTATTCCCAATTCCTGATCAGTTTGAAACAATTTTTGCAATCCACTACGCAAGAATGCATAGACTGACAGATCGAGGATACTCCCAAGTGCAATTGTGCTTACAGTGAAATGAGCGAGACCACATCCGAGGTGGTCGGATTTCATTGGAACTGAACTGTCTGGACACTGTCCAGTTACATTGTTCATCTGAGAAACACAATGAGATGGAGAAAAATAGGAACAGATTTAATTAAATGCAACCACATGAAATGCGAAACTGTCGTTTTCAGGCCAAATGCGGCTAACCAGGAATTCCCTCTTATAAGATCTTTATGATCAGACATTATGAAAAAAACATTAAAATGACGAGTGCATCTGCAGCCTTACTTAGATCGTCCATTTGTCAAGTCAATGAATCATATGACTTTTGATCAAAAGATCTGATGATTATGGATAATTTAAGCTCTATATAAAATACATTAAATAATAACATAAAACACACTGATCCTTTTATCCTCTGATGTCCTTGAAGATCCCATAACATCAATATTGCTCTTCAACAGTTTCTGTATTTATTCGTTGTCTGTATGTTTCCAGCTGGTTCCTGCTGTCTCTATCATGGATTGGATGATATCATTAAACATTATCTCAATTATCTTTTCACTCACTCTTTAAGTGCAAGCAGTTCATTCATATGCTTTGTGTTACAGCACAAAGTGAGAGAAAACACATTCTTTCCCATCTCCTCACTGACTGCGTTAACAGCACAGTGCAGTGTGTCCATCGGGGTGATTTCATTGGGCTGTGAAACCAACGTGAGCAATGTTCCTGACCCCAATCAGGAGTCAGACAGCGGTACGGGGGTCACCAGGGGTTACATCGGGCCTCTCTGGATGGACAGGCAGGGAACTGTAAACCTAGAAAACCAGGAGCCCGAGTTCTGTGTGTTTACTTCGCTGCTTTTACAAGTGATGTCACCACGTTGTAAAAAGATACAGTTCTCAGCGGCCCCGTCCTTTTGTTACTATTTGAGAGAATAAACACGAGCTAAGTGCACGGAGAGAAATGGAAGTTGAGGACTCTGTGGCTGGAGGGTAGGGGGAAGCGGGCTCCTGTGGTGCATGGTGTGTCCAAGTAGTTGGAGTGGGCTGTGGGGATCTGTAACTGTCCAGGTGCTGTGAGATCAGGCCCAGCCTCTGCTGGCCTAAGCCTGCTCACTGGTTAAGAGGGAAGTTCTGTCTATAAATATTTAGCCATCCTGCCTTTTTGTGCACAGGGCTTCAAAAGCAACCAAAACACAAACTGTTTATGATTGCTCTGAGCCCTTCACTGTGTGTCTGCAGGAGTGTGTGAATCACAGCGTGCATTTTCTCTCTTGAAATAAAAGCTACACTGAATCACGTCCTCAGTGTCAGTGTTGGTCCTCAGTCTGTCTCATTCCAGCTGTTTTGGAATTTCATAAATATTCAGCTTCCACTTCATATTCCTTCTCTCTTCATCCTCTTTATGGTTTTACTTCTACAGGTCTTCGTGGTAGTGCAACAAAAATTCTTTTTACATAAGTCAAGGCAGTGAGGTGTGGTTTAAGTGTAGCTGTATGCGTAAAGGCAATGAAACAGCTTGGGTTTTATGTGAGCTCTCCCGGCTCAAACAGCTGGGTTGTTGCTGGGGCCGTGTTAAGCTACAGCATCGGGGGTCCCTGCACTGCAGTGGTGTGAGTGGTGTAACAATTCCATCCCAGCTGCAAAGGCAGGAATTTTCCAAAATCTGGATATTCTGATGCTGTGGAGAATACAGAGATTCCCCAGCTCTTTGGAATCTTTCTGTAGAATTTCCACTCTTCTGCTGGGAATCACAGCTTTAAAACCTGCTGTTTGTGTTGCATCTTAATGTTGACTCTGCGAGATGATGCCACTTACAAAGACAAACCTGGCGACTGGAAAATGTAGCAAGCCCTTATGTCTCTCTGGTAATTTTTCTGATGAGACCTCTGCTGTCTTGCAGCATTGCTCTGTCTCTTGGTTTAAGTGTACTTGAATGGTTCCTTGGCTTGGACTTTTATTAGCTCTTCCCGAGCCTCAAAGAACTTGGCCCAACCTGGTTCTCCCAGGCACTTTCCCACTAATGAAGTGCACATTCTGCCGGAGCACTTGGCCTAGCCCGGTTCCTTGGCCATCCCTAAATGGGAATTTCCCCATCTTCTATCCATCCCTGCCTGCATCGCTCTCTGCCCCTGCCACTCTGGTGTGTGTGACTCACGTCCTGAACAGCCCGTCATCAGCCTGGGGATTCATAAACCTTCTTACACTTGTTTGCCACTGTTGGACCGGTTGGCTGACAGTCTGGGCAACTGGCTGGCTGACATGTTAAAGGCCTAACTTATTGCAAGACTGGGTGGCTCAAAATGGGATAAAGGTTTAGAGGCTGAGATGCTGAGTGACATTAAGCAGCAAAGTGTGAGAAGAACCCACGCAGAAGTGTGAATGTGTGTGTATGAGTGAGTTTAAGTAAAGAAAACATTCACCATCTGCACTGACACATTTAAGATGCTGCTTTCAGGCACTTTGACACTGAATCAGCAAACAGGCTGCTGTTGCATTTTCCAAACTTGGTATCTGAATGCTAAAAATAAAAAAAGAGTTTGATGGATGAAATGATTTCAAACAAGACAGCTTGCTTCCACATGTTTTACAACCAGTAAAATTAAGTCAGACCACCAGTGACAGCACCTGTTGCTCCATAACTAAAAACAAGTTAAAACACGTTGACTGCTTTTATTTTCCACATGCACCCTCTCAGCATCCGATATTTTGGAGTGTTTTAATCACCGGAAAAATAATCCTTGTATGTTTTTGCTGCACAGCTCAATGAGAATGAGATAGCCTACATCTTCAAATCAACCTTGAAGGGCCCGTGCTATCTGCATTTTATGAGGAAAATCCACCGGGACATGAAAGCTGGGAATATACTCTGTGACAGGGAAGGTCATGCGAAACTGGCTGGCTCTGGCCTGGCTGGACATTTGACGGTGAGCTTTGATTCCACTGGGCCTTCCACTCTCTAAAAGTCAACATAATAAAATCAGGTCTCCCTTGGAGAATATGGCATATGATAATAATCTGTCTCCATAGTGGTTTCACAGCTATTAAGTTAACCTTCCCGATGCTCGACAAAAGGATGGACGCAGTAGAATTTGGAAGGATTTATTTCCAAACACAGTCTTTGCTTACGTTTTACATCCAAAAAATGTTGTCGTGCAAAACTTTTACAGTCCCTCATGAGGTCTTTGTCAGGATCTGGGTCTACCTTTAGAAAGTCCTGCAGAGCTGCCAGAGAGACAGAACACTGAGGATAGGAGACACGAAACTAGAATCTTCAAGCTGTTCAGTTAATTCCCATTATGTACAGTCGTCATGTTTTCAACAGAAGTTTGTGGTTACTGTGCTTGCCGCTTACTGAGGACATTTTACTTTTCCCACACTAGCGTGTCTTCGCTGCACTCATCTTATCCTTCTTGTCTGCACAAAGCAGCCGACTAGTGTTCCTCTGAGGGGGTCAGAGAGCAACTCTCAGCTCCCTGTGGGTGGTTAGTCAGCAGAGAATTCTCTGTGGGCGATGAGCTGTGCTGTGACTGAGGTCAGGAGATACACAGGACTGTGGTCTAACAAGTTTAATGATGAAGAAACAGACCAGCAAATATGCAAATGATAGAAAACAGGCAATGCACAAAAAAAGCACACGCACACAAAGTTGTGTGTAGCACACCGAATGAAGGAAGCTCTGAGTGCATTATCCTTCAAGCTCTACGCTGGCAGACTTCCCCTCTGCTGAAGTGTCCTTGAGCAAGACACTGAATTCCTAATAGCTCCAGGAGTGCTGCTCCGTGGCTGATCCTGACCTCTGAGCTGTGGAGGAGGCAGGGAGATAAGGAAATCTTCCCTTAGGGACCTCTAAAAATGGCAAATGATTATATTTAAGGGATAGAGAGACAAAAATAGCAAGGGAAAAAAGGATGGAGAAATCACAAAACAGTTCACCCTCAATAGTTCACCTTTCACTGAATTAAAGCACATTTTATCCACTAAAGCCTCCAGTGATGTTTCTAACCAGAGCTGAGGATCATTTTGGAGGTCCAAACTGGGGTTTAGAACCGAACAGCTGCAAACAGGCCGGGCCGGCTGCTGATGCTGGCTGGGTGGTCTGTGGTCTGTAGAGCATAGTCGCCCCATTACTTACCTGGCTGCATTGTTTTACTTTTGGACACTTCTCCATTTTTGCTAAGCACTTGATGATTTAAAGAGATCCATAAAAACTGCAGGACCGTGACCCTCAAAAACCTGTTTTGGCTGTTCCTGAGGCGGACTGAGACATTGGGAACAAGGTGGAGCTATAGGGAGTTTTTCATTTTATATGAGTATGTATGTATATATAATACAATAAACCATTTTAAACCTAAGGTTTAACATATGTAACACAGGAATAATTTGAAGAAAAAATCTGAAGAAAAAGAGCAAAGGGTGAGTGGGAGCTTGATTTTTTTTTTTCCTTTTTTGATTTACAGCCAGTGAATCTGCAGAATTCATCATGCATTTTTCCGTCAAGGCTATGAGGGGCGGAGAGAAGAACTGGATAATAAAGTGTAATGGTGATGCATTTTACAAAGTCATCCTTGTTCAAGGTTCACTGACCTTTTTGAAGGCCTTCCTCTCACACTGATGGTCTTGTTTGGTTCTGTTGTCTGTCCTTTTTAAGATGTCATGTCTGAACCCCAAAAAGCCATTTTGACTAAAAAGAGATGTCACCCAAAAGCTTGAGCAATGACAGTTATATATTTTTCCGGAAACACCTGCAGATAAATGAAGGGAAGCCCAACTTTAGAGGGAAATTCCATCGATTTTCAACCTTATCTCTATCTAGCTGAATTTGGTATATGATTTGAACCTCAACAAATTTTTTGTCATTATTCTCTGTGTCTCTGGGGCCCAGCTTCAAAATGTCTTGTTCTTCTGTGAATCCGTGACGTCACTGGTTCTTGGAGGAACTACAAACTGCTGACCCCTCACCTTTTTCCTTTTGCACTCCAGGCGAGCCAGTGCCATGTCTGTTTTGAGAGAAATTTCAGGCTCTGGCGGATCAATTACCCCTTGTCATTGAAAACTACACAAAATGAAACAAAAGGAATGTTCCGGTTTCACCCATAGTCAATTCAGTTCAATTCAGAAACCTTTATTTTTGTCCCTGAGGGAAATTTTAAGGCACAAAAAGCATGTTGAGACAACAACGAAAGAAAACACTGACAACAATACAACATTTACCGACAGCTGAAAAATCTGTGCGGTATACTAAAATTTTAAGGTGACTGTAAAGTGAGGGTGAAATAGTAAAAACAGTGCAACTGAGTTGTAAGAATGGTGATGAATAAATACTGAATGATTAAAGTGAAACAAAGTGCATTGAGGTAGTAATACAGAGATAAATTATGTAGACCTACAGTTAAGGTGAACACCAATAATGCGAAAACATGTGCAGGACCAGGTAGCAGCAGATTAACAAAAGTTGTTGCATATGAATTGATATAACAACAACATTGTTGGCCCCACAAGTACTGTGTTTTGTGATTACTACATGCAGGGAAGAATAGGAGCCTTTAGTAGGAGTCTTTCTACCGATCCGGGACAACACAACACCTTGAAAAAAAAAAAAACAGACAAAAGCACTAAAATTGATGTAAATAGCTATTTACGCTAATATCAAAACACAATTTGATATCTATGTGATTATTTAACAGCTTATGCAAAAATAACGTTAACTGTGCTGCTCTTGCTTGCACTATTATGGCTTTCTACACTGAGCCAGGTTGCAACCTCAGGAGCTCTCACGCAATGCATTCTGGTACACGTAGGCTTTGCAAGAATGGCTGTGTGAGCAGGACAACTCGGAGAACTCAGCTTTCTCTGTCAATATAGCACAAACTGATGAATTTATTGCTTCAATTGACTGCAATTACCATTAACATTGATTAGACATCCACATGAACAGTGGTGGATTTTCCCTTTAATATAGCCCACTAGGTGTTTTCTTCATGTGTTTGAACAGAAATCTTGCCTGGTTGAGAGGAGAGGGCACTGACACAGCCACATTTTTATTGAAACCAGTTCATATGATCTCTTGGGAGGGTAACCAAGTGGCGGGAGGAGGAGAATGCTCCTGTACAAACCATACGCCTGCCTTACACATTGCCTCCTCTCTTGTTGAACCCACGGCATGGCTCTATAAAGCCTGCGGTAGGAAACAAAAAAATGTGTGTGCCAGAAGTTGCCCTTCAATAGATTATGACTTTTCTTCTCTGGAAATAATAACTGTGTATGTGTAAATTTAGGAGTGTGAAATGGCCAGTGAGGATATGACCTGCAGCTTTTATAAGCTTGGTTATCCTTTAAAAATGCAACAATGAGCATGAGCAATCACATTGCCATAGGAGGAGACAGCATGGGAAAAACTGTCTCACAAAGATACCGTGAATAAGTTGAAGTGATAAACAAATGACGGTGATGGAGTTTAAATGTGGCCCTTCTTCATGTGGTCTGGGCGGTTGTACTTGGGGCTTACTGTTCTCCTCTATCCATGTGCAATCACTGAAACACTCTCAGCATGAGCTTCTTTTTATTAGATCACATAAAGTAAACAGTCCCAGTGAGTGTTTTTGATAAATGCAATTTGCTGCTACGCTCCTTTCCAGGCTGCATCTTGTGTTCAGCCTGTTGTAAGTTAATTTGCCAGATCAACTGAAAAAACAGAGAAATCTAATGGAAAACACTGCCCTGGCATCCACTCTGCATACCAGTGGTTGTCTAAAGAATGAGAGCCCTTTAATGTGGTGATTGCATGGTTTCAGTTTGAAATTTAGTTTCCGTAAAAAGAACGCGCTTTTCCGTTCTGTTTTTTCCTTTTTTCAAAATCCCTACTTCCTTTCATTTGTTGCTTACATTATCAGCTTTGTGTTTTTGCCAAGCTACTCACACAAAATCATCACTTATATGATATGAACTCTTCCTCAACTCACCTTTTTTGTTTTACCACAATTTGATTGTTTCTTTTCAAACCTCCGACAAGAGCGAAAGTGGTAACTCGAGTGGCTGCAGCTGGTTTCATTGAATAGTCAGATGTAATTTTTTTTTTCTTGTATCCATCTGTACACATGTGCATGCACTGTGCGTGTATGTGTGTGTGTGTGTGTGTCTGCATTGGGAAAGTGCTGCTGTGGCACCAGACCTTCCATAAATCCAGCAAACTTCCATGAGTAAAGGGAGGGGAGCTTTGGGATTCTGGGCAAAAATAAGCAGTCCTGGAAAAATCAAAGGCGTATGGCACCTGAGGGAGGTGTACTCCCAGCCATAGTTTTCATTTATGGTTAGCTACGGCTGGTTAGGAACTGGGTTTGACACTACTGCTGCAGCAGCATGCTTCCTCTGTGTCCTTCCCCACTGTGCTGCGGGCACTTCAAGCCAGTGACTCACTGCTACAATGAAATGTTAGGTCTGCTCTCAAAACCATCTTTTGTGCTCTGAACTGCCTCTCACCTTTTTGGGAAGTTTCAATTGTTTCATACCAGAGCACATCAGAGGGCTGTGATGGCTGCAGTTTTGGCTGCTCGTTTCCTGTAGGCCTCCTTTTCTGGCAGAGCTTTCTCCTCCACTACGGCCAGCATCTGCTGCAGAGAAAAAAACCCAACAACCAGCAGCCAGCCAAACAAGCATCTTGCCAATACAAAAAAACAAACAAAAAAAAGTTTACAAGGCCCAAGGCAAAGCAATTTGGTTACGAGAGCTTCATAAAGGGGACTGAAGTTGTATTGACCTTAAACCCAGTATCCTGTTGACTTACAAAATAACCTGCCATGTATAATTCAAACTGAGTTTAACAACTGCCGTCTTTCTTCATATAACCATCGAGTATCCCTAATCATCATAATGCCAAAATCACAAACTGTCACACTAAGGTACTGTGATGGATCTGCTGCACGCCCAGCTTGTACTGTGCAATGTGAAATGATCATGTTATTATATCATTCTTTACCCAAAATTAGAGATTCACAAGAATACACACAATTCAGCACACACAAGCAAATGCTACATTTCATCATATTCACCCCCCCCACTTCAATCGACATGGACACAGAAAGTAGGCTCCTTTATTTTCTCTGGAGCAGGTCGAGGATTTGTGGTGCAGGTCTAAATGTGGGTTATTGTTATTCGAGAGTACGTGCTGGAAGATTGGGTGTATCGATTGCTTTTCGCCGCAAGCCCTCTTGGCCAGGCCACAAAAGCCTCTCGCTCTGCATGCTGCCAGTAGGCCCATTTCTGCTACACTTATTTTTAATACAAGTATTACATGACTTTGCTCTCTCAAGGTTTCAGAGGGGAGGAAATGGCAGATTGAATGTAAACAAGATTAGCTTCCCTCTCGTGCGGCACAGCCAGCTGCTGCTTCCACGCTCGGCCGTAAATCTGACGGGCCGACCTGCGCTGTTAGGAGCTGTGGGCTGGAAAGAGAGACGTCAACCCTGATTCTGTCATTGTCTGGTGGGATGTTAGGATGAGCCCGCCCTGCAACGACAGTATAAATGACAATTTCAGTAATCGTCAGCATTCTGACACGAACTCCAGAGATTTAATGCCGAAACTTTAATTAGTACAAAATTAAAACCCATTCCAAGGATGATTTTGGCCACAGTCTGTGCTGGAGTCACAGCAAGCATGTGGTTTGTATCTCACTGTATTACCCCTGTCATGCTGGACTCTGAAGTTTACAGAGGCAGGCCTTGGTTCTTCTCTGCTCCCTCAGCCATCAAAAACTAAATATAGCAGATTTGTTGCTTTTCCAGCATATATTCCACCTGCCAAAATACACAGGCCCTGCTTTCTTAACCTTGCGCAGTGATCTGTGTATTTGGAGTGTAAATGCAGTGAAAGGAGAAGCCATGGTGCTCAACATGGCTGGCTTGAAGGCAAAGCAATGACACTGTCTGCTTGTGTTTGTGGAAGCTGTGAAACCACAGCAGGGAGCTCCCCATAACTGCTTCATTGTAAATCCATGCTTTTACTCACATCACAGAGATATTGATATTGATAGCCGCTGGAATGCCTGCCCTCCTTCCTATGCTGTACTTACATAAGCAGTCCTCGTGCAGGGTCCTTGCTCATGCTGTAGCGCCTCGTCTGTGATGGAAGCTTCTGGCTTCACTCAATTGAAGGAGAATTACAGCAAAAATATTTTCTTTTAAAAAGTTCACATTAATAACATTGAAGTGATATAGTTCATTGAGCTCACAACCATTTAGCCTCATTTTTCTTTACAACACTCCTTTATGAAATCCATTTATTACAATATGAACTATGAGGTCATCTCTACACGTAGAAGCATGATGGTTTATTTCAGATTTTCTGATTTGTACAGTTTGGGGGGAGATGGGGGGAAAGTGAAATATTGCCGTGCATATAGAGGCAAAAGATAAGGGGCAGCATATCAAAAGAGCAAGTACACCTTTGTCATAGCTTTCTTTGGTTGTATAGCAACTGGTGTTAGCTTTTTAGCCCATTTATCCATGCAGAGTTGATTAACAGCTGACCAGTCTGCCCAGATCGAGAGAGTGGAGCACCAAGGAAGTGTTGGTGTTTACACCGTGGGCAATGGTACAGTGCTCAGCAGCCTTCCAGCAAGTACAGCTTTACACTAACACTAAACACAGCCTCCAAAACTGACTAAGGTCAGTTTGATGGCAGATATCACAGTTTTGACTGGCTTATACATGCACGGCAAGCTGCTATAGAAGAGGTCTGAAGAAAGAAACAAGTTGAGATGATGAGTTTGCCCTGATCAGCTCGGATTTTCACATCTAACTTAGTGACCGAGGATTTATTTCGACTGAATGTGACTTGATGATTGTTGCAGCATTGGGAAGACAAATGAAGATGGTTTTTGATGGGTTTGAATGCAGTGCATTTACTGCGGTTTACCAAGGAAATTATGCATGAGACAGGGCCCCAGTGCTAGCTGGTTAGCATGCTAACTTCAGTGACCTAACTATCTCTACAACACAATACACAGATGACTTTGATGTGACTTCAGAGCTGTTACTTCTTCACATTCTGTTGATTAAGTAATATCACACAAGAGGGAGTACTGTTGCACTGAATATCTTGACTGGTATGACTCGGTCATAGAGGCCGAGTGCCAGAGATCATTACATTGTGTGTGGCGATATTCAGTCCAACAGCACGACCTTGTGGGTGATATTGCTTTTATAGTTCGACAAACTCCAATTAGTTGATAGTAGCCTAATACACAAAAAACGCTAATGATTTGTTTGTTTATTAAATCATTTATATGGCTCAGACGACACATGTAGTTTCGCAACTAGACTGTTGCTAAGCAATGCAAACAACTGACATATTTCTGCACACTGGCCTACTTTGTAAGTTAAAGGGCCCACTTTGAGCTTGCTACTTTCCTTTCTTTTCTTTCTTCCTTTGATGACAATCTGGAAAAATGTACATCTTTTCAGTGCAGTTTGTCACAAAGTAACTTAGCAACTGACAGTCAGTGGTCGGAACACCTGTGAGGCACAGTAATACATGTAGTTAAAAGTCCCAGTGCTGTTGTGCTTCATATTATCGCTCATGGAATGCTTTTTGTTCAATCACATTACTTGGTCAGAACTAACTGTTGTATATAAAGTCAATTTTTGAATGTGCTGAACATGTATTCTGACCATATCTTTCACACTGCCCCTTAAATCAAATTGTTTTGGTAAATTCTCATTAGATTAGTCTTGTGCCTTTTTAAAATGCACCACAATTGCAATGAGCACTGAATACTTTAATAATGTTTTTGTGCAACTGCTTGTCTTGAAGCAGATGAGCGGTAATCAGCCACATTTTGGTGTTGTAAGATCTTACAGCATACTATAGCAGCATTGAGTAACATAGTACACAACTGTGAGCAGACCTCCAACAGCATGTCTCGCTTGGAGTTCAATCAAATGAAAATGTCCAACAGAATCTTCTTGATATTTTAAAGAAATGACTGCATTGCTACTTTCCAGATGCAGCAACTTGTTCTGAGAACTGTAATCAGCCATCAGAGTGTTTGTGTTGTCTGTACAACATGCAGGAAGACTCTAGTGGGGTTCATCAGTGTAGGAATGTGAGTGACTTCATAAGGCTTTTAGAAAAAGAACACATCATCTTTCACTTCAACACTTTAATCTTCTAAAAGCACACACACGTCATGCCATCATGGCATCTGTTGTTGATCTGTACTTATCTGCCTCGATTGATTCCTGTTTGGAAAATCTTAACAAGTATATTCGTGAACTGGGCAGCAAAACAAACATATTTCTTCATTTTTGCTGAATTATCATATTATTATATTGCATTTATATGAATTATCACATTAATGCATACAGCAACCACAGCTTAACTACTTTCCACTGCTTTGGCCCTGCCTGAAAATCTCTGGATGAGTTACCATGAAATTTTTAACAGACGTTAATGTTACCCAGAGGACAAATCCTTTGGTGATGCCCCATCTGGTGCCACAAACATGTCAAAGTTTCTACTTATCCTGTGAAATATATTGTACAAAACTGCATGAAACGGAATAAAAACATTTATGTTTTTGTTTTTGTTCGATCACCTGAAAATATGAAATGTTGGGTTTTCTTTACCTTAGAATGAGCCTTTCAACTTATATCATGAGTCCACCATGTTACACTGCCTGCTGCCCAGAATGCTGAGGTGGCAATAGTACACACATTCTTTACTTAAGCAGAAGTACAGATACTTGTCAAAAAAGATTCTGGGAAATGTAGAGGTACTGACTAAACTTCTTTAATCAAGCAAAAGTAATAAAGTACAGGTTCTGAATTGTACTCAAAGTGTAAAGGTAAAAAGTTTCTCTCTACTGACAATTTCTGTGCAGAGTAAACAGAACTTCACGTCATTTTAATATAAAGCAAAGACTATTAAACTTAAAGGTAGAATCAGTAGGATTTGTCTGAGCTGTTCCGAAACGCACCAGAAAATTAGTTGATTGTTGAGTATCCTTCACAGAATGTCAAT
>JAQLOL010000025.1:25243094-25255353 GCA_029783665.1 Naso thynnoides
AAGCAAAGACTATTAAACTTAAAGGTAGAATCAGTAGGATTTGTATGAGCTGTTCCCAAACGCACCAGAAAATTAGTTGATTGTTGAGTATCCTTCACAGAATGTCAATTTCGACATTTTGGATTTTATGGCACAGCCAAAAGGGCGAAAGGCATTTAAACTAAAGTCACAAGACAATTTTGAAAATGTAAGGAGTAGAAAGCACACACAGTAAAACTGTTAAAATGTAGGAAGTAAATGTAAAAAGTTGTCAGAAAAAACAATACTCAGGTAAAGTACAGAAACCTGAAAAATCTACTCAAGTACAGTAACAAAGTAAACATACTTCATTTTTTCCCAGCTCTGCCAAAATTTACAAATCAAATACTGGTCCTTATAAACGCCTTTTGTGTTTTACACAATTAAGTTCTGCAGCAACTGTTGGTTTTCCTGAGTTCTTGAAAGGGGAAGTGGAGTGTTGGGATTTTCTGTTGGGTACCATCTGCAACTTTACAACTAAATGCCTATAAATCATTTACAATGGACCTTTAATGGTACTCAGATAATGAAGCCAAATTATTGATAAGATCCTGAATTTTATGTAGCTCCACCTGGAGATCGAAATTTATAGTTTTCAGTGAAATGTGTCAACAACTATTGAATAGTTACCCATTAGCATTTGGTGTAGACATTAATGTCTCCATTAGGATGAATATAAAATTTTTTTTGCTGATTCTTTATATTAACGTCTGACACCACAATCAGCTCAGAGTTTGTCGTTTACTTTGGTTTGTGACCAAAAACTTCAAAACTAGTGACATTGCTCTCAGCAGTACATTGTGTTTAGCACGCTAACAGACAAAACTGACATGGTAAACACAAACCTGGAGTGAGGCCGTAACCCTCTAAAATAATGTCTGTATGTGTCTGTAAATTAGCCCAAATGAAAAATGAAATCATGAAGGCAACTTGCTTAATAAAAGAACTAATCAAAAGTGTTGACAGTTCTGCAGATTTATGACACCAGAGCCTGCTGCTCTAGTCATGCAGATAAGTATTTAATTCTGTTTACACCTGCTTCGGGTTACAAGAGGAACGCACAGTTTTGATTAGAGCACATGAGCAGCATCAAACCTCTGTCATCAAACTCTGCTCACATTACTCTAAAAGTATGAAGTTATGTTCTGCCTTTAGAACCACAAATAAAATATATCTAATAAATCACAACCCACAAAAAATAACGAACATTTTCAGACCTGCTTTACACTCTGTGGTGATGTGCGATCATGTGCCACTGAAGGCAGCGGTGTGCTGGTTTTCATTGTGGCCAGCTGATTCCAATGATAGGTTTCTCTTCTTTCCGCTCCTCTAATCAGTGAAATCAGCTGATAAAGCCTTAAGTTGGAATGAAATCCTGCATGACAATGTCCATGGAACACAACTGCTTCTCGTGCTCTGTAGCTACATAAAAAAATGCTGTGTGTAGCAAAAATGTCCTTTCTCAAGGGCAGATTGACGGAGTGATAGAATGGCTTTAATTGGACAATGTAGCCATGTTTTTTTTGTGGCTGTCCAATCAATGTTGATGGTAAATAGTCAACTGAAGGAAGAAATTCCTCAGTGGACGCTATGTTGACCCAGGAAGTTCTCCAGCAGCAAAATCTGTTGCTCTTCTGGCAGCAGAGCCCTCATTACATGTGCTTGGTGACATAGTTGGTGTAAATGAAAAACTACAGCTTGAATTCTACTCTTAGCTCATGAACAAAACTTCCCTGTTCTCTTCATTTTTACTGCAAACTCAACATGTTTTCAACAGTAGAAATAGTGTCCCGAAACATGAGCACTGAGGATGTTATGGATGAGGATTCATTTTTCAATTGTTTGGTGGACTTGGATTAGCTGAATTTATTAAAGCTGGAATATATGGCAAAGAAATACACTGAAAAGAGGTCAAGACTGCAGCTGCCCTCCAATGCCAACAAAAACTTAATCATTCTGCTGCAATGATTAACAGCATGGGTGTTTTTTGTTGCATATTCTATCAGATGCCAACCCCGAGAGCCTGTGTGTGCGTACTATCAGTGCAAGATCTAGAATTTTTCTAAATCGAGGGGCCATAAAGGGACCACACTTTACATGTAGAAGTCAATTATATGTCTAACATTCATGAAATGTTCAAAAGATTGCTAACAGGACACAGGACTGGAATCTGGAAAAGTTTCATTTTGTTATCAGCCATATGTTTTGTCCAGCAAAGTAACAGCTATAGGCGGAGGTGGCAAAAGTACACACTTTCTTTACTTAAGTACAAGTATAGATACTTGAAGAGAGGACAGGGTGAAAGTAAAATTACTGACTCAACTTCTTTACACAAATAAAAGCAATAAAGCATAGGTTCTGAAATGTACTCAGTGTATAAAAGTAAAAAGTATCCCTCTGGAGGACATTTCTACCAGCCGTTTCTGTGCGAAGCTAACTGAAACTCATGTCATACTAATACAATGGAAAGACTATTAAACTTAAAGGTAGCATCAGTAGTTTTTGTCCAACCTGTTCTGAAACGCAACAGAATATTAGCTGATTGTTGAGTCTCTGTTTTGAAAATGTAAGGACTAGGAAGTACAGATACTACTACACATAATACTCCAGTGAAGTACAAATAGCTGAAAATTTGGGGGGCATCAGAAGACTACATGCAACGAGTCTTAGTACACGTAAGCACTGGCAGGCGGGATCTGCAGGAGAACAAGACTTTTTCAGTCACTGTAGTAGCTGGCAGTAAGGAATTTATTGCTTCAGTTGACTACTTTTAGCATCAACAATGATTGAACATCCACATAAAACATGGCAAAATTTCCCTTTAATGTGTTCTTATAATGGACCTTAATTTATTTTTAATTGTTACACATTTGTAACTCAACACCAAAGTTAACATAAACACAATCAAAGTAATATCCAGTATTATTTATGTTTGTATTAGAAGGACTGATTACATTCAGAGAGAGTTCCTGTTATAAAGTTACTCATACAGGAGGAGGAGACGCAGCCGAGCAGTGGCAGTACCCAACACCCTCCCTCCCCTCCTCCCCCCTCTCTCGTGTGTCTCGCTCTCTTATTCCCAGGCCCTGAATGTGGGTGTCTCGCTGGGAATTCAAGTAGCACATTGGGTCGGCCACTCAATACCCTCTGTTTGAAGGGATTCATTGCAGACTAATTGGGATAACATGGCTGGAAATGTTGACCTTGGTATTTCTAAACAAGGTTTCAATTAACTTGTAATAAGGCCAAACAGCCAGGCCCTGTAGACGGATCCGCCACATGCAGAAGGAAATGCGAAACATGCCCCAGTTGATGGTTGGCTTTTCTTAACTTTGATTAATCACTTGGAGAGTAAGCAAGTTGGACTGGTAAAATAATTAGAGGGGGAAAACACCCTCTTCTTGCCCGCAGTAGCGTTTAGATCACAGGTTGAGTTACTGGAAGATGTGTCAAAATGTCTTCCTTTTTTTCCTTGAAATACAGATGAATCATTTTCGTGCCTACATTAAAACGTACATTACATTTAATGGAAAGCAATACCTCCATACCTCCCACACAGATTTGTTGAACAGCCAAGATCACATGACTTCAGTTTTTATTTCCTTTTGTTTACATAATGAAATCGAGTTCATTTGAAGGGGCAGACAATAGAATTTGAATTGTCTTTTATGTCTTAATTATGTTTCTCCCACTGTGGATTGCCTTTTTGGAACCATGATTCTGTTTCTTTGAATATCAGAACATGGTGTTTCCCCATATTTGTGTGATACAGTCAGAGAAAATACAGCTGTGCCCCCTTTTGTCCAAGGTGCGACTATTATTGCCTAGATTCAAAACACATAGACATGCAGATACATTTGATCTGTTTTCAATCATGATGTGTCCCTATCTGCCATTAATTTTTGAAGGAAAACTCTCCTTAAACCACATGCTAAACTGGATCTGACTTACAGAACTGATACTTTGAGGAAGTTTATTATTTCACATTATATTGTGAACAGACTCTTAGATGTCGCTGCCAGCAGCCGTGATCCAGCAGGCCTGAAAACGGCCTGCCAGAGTTTCACATTTGGTACAGGAACTGAACTGAGCCACCTGATGAGAGACAGAGTGGAGTTCGGGGTAAATATGGGCCTCCGCTCACTGCTGAGTCAGCACTTCCACCCTGTGCATCAGGTTATTT
Source organism: Naso thynnoides (assembly GCA_029783665.1). Taxonomy (NCBI): domain Eukaryota; kingdom Metazoa; phylum Chordata; class Actinopteri; order Acanthuriformes; family Acanthuridae; genus Naso; species Naso thynnoides. Next base: position 25,247,296 of record JAQLOL010000025.1, read on the forward strand.
GTTAGCGGCTGACCTGCATTGAATTATCGTTAATTTGAAAGGCAAAAGCGCATATCTGCAGGCTGCGCAGCTAACAGGAAGACATGCGGACGACGGGATGAGAAGATGGACTCGGCAGATTAAGCTGAAACTCATTGAAAGTGGACGTCGTATTTTCCCTCCCTTTCATGTTGCTGCGGTATCATCAGGTTGACAGTTTTGTGTGTTTGGCTCCCTCTCCTTCTTCATCTCTCCCTTCCTCCTCCTCAACTTCCTCCCTAATTCTTCTTTCCCGCTATTTCCAATGATCATGAGTCCAAAGAATGTCTTTCTGCAAGTGTTTAACACACTGGTCTTTGAAGCACGGTCCAAGTGGCTGCTTTGTCTGTGCTTTGTTGTTCTAAATGCTAGCTGTATTAAATCACCTCCCAGTCCCCAGCCTGCGTGCTTCATCTCCTCCAAAACTCCATTTACATTCTCAAGGAGGAAGTCCTGTTCTGCACTGCTGAGGCTGTCAAGGGACTTGGCATATTTACACAGGTTCTTGATGCATTTCTAATAGCTCCGTGACACTTCTAATACAGATTTTTGTTGCTTTTGGAGAACTTTCGCTCAGCATATATCATCAAGCTGGAGACAGGAGCTGCCTGATAGAGAGCGGATTGCTTCTTTGTCACTTCCAATAACTGGTAACATACTTTCTCTCTCCCCTCTTCAGTTTAATCTAGGCCCTAACACACCCATTGCCGAGGGGGAAATGATGGAACAGAGCTGTAACTGACCCACTGAAAGATCCTCTCCATGCAAACTGTATTTCATATTTTAGTTTCAAGGGTTAAAATTAAGGAATGATTCAACACTCCAAAGTAAACCCATGTTTCAGTCGGTCATACAGGATAATGTCATACCTCAGTTTAACAGCGCAATGAACTTTGCTTTCTCAGGAAGCACAGTGGCTGATGTTTGCTTTTTATTCCCAAACATTTGCATTTGATTTGTTTTACAGACAGTCTTATAAAAGACTGTGAAATGATGGAATGACTTCAGAGGACGTGCAGTAAACCAGGCAGAGGAAACACACCTTTCTTTTACAGCCCGGGCATAAACAGTAGTTTATGGTCGGAGTTTTACTGTCATATTGCATAAGCAGACCCTCTCGCTGAAGAGGTTAAGCTCTGGCCAAGCTAGATGCTCTTATGAAATGTTTGGATCTTTTACTCCTACTCATGAATGAATTCGATGTAGGGTAAAGGTGCTTGGAGGCACTGATCAACAAGGATTAGTCGACTCCAAAAATCCCTCGTTCATTTAATTTTTTTCTGCCATATATTTTTCATTACATACCAGAGAAAAAATGATTATATATGACAAGAATTGCATGTGTTGTGGTACTGATTTTCACCATCCTCTCACTAGATTATGGATGGAAAATAACAAAGCTATCACAGATAACTATCTGGACTTTAAAGAGCGCTTGTTCCAACTGCCAGGAGTTTGAGAAAAGATGAGCCTCTCTTATCAGCTCCCCCAGCACAGCCTTCACCTCTGCCTTATACAAACTGGTATCTGCCTTTTGTCAAATAGCTACCCTAATTTTATGGCTTTACCACCCTTTGTGTGTGTCTCTTCACCTGTGATAGCGTTCAAAGGTGCATTCACCCAAGATAATAGTTTACAGTAGTTAATTGGTGATTAAACGACTAGATGTCCTTGTAAAATGTCGCTACCTGTGTTGTGTTGTTTTTAAAAGAAAGTTTGTAAAGATGTCATGAAATTCATTACATTTTAAAGTCAACATTTGTTTGTTTTGAGTGTATTTATAGGCTTGTTGGCAATGATACACTGTAAAAATAAATGCCACGGCATGACATATTGAGCCACTTTACAGCGCACAGTGCCGGGAAACACAAGGATACTTCCGTATTTAGTTCTCCCAGACAAGGATCAACCTTAATTGAAGAGGTCTGAGGCACTCAGATGGGTATTAAATAAAAAGTCTTTAATTCATCAGGGCTACAGAATCATACAAAACATGCCAGTTCTGTCTATTTAAAATAACTGCTTGCTGTTGTTGTTGTTTTTAATCTGTCCTGGCAATTTACCATGTTTAAAAGGTAATCTTTTTACTTCATCATGTGATCGCTACTGGTCATGTGACTGGATGTATATCTTTAAGGAAGTAGCTTGGCTGCCATTTTGTACCTGCCCTGACGAAGGCCTGTATGGCTGAAACATGTTGCCATTTTTTTATGATCCTGTAGCCCTGATGAATTAATGGCTTCTAATAAAATACTTATCTGAGTGCCTCAGACATCTTCATTTATGTCAAGTTGGATCCCCACACTGAAGAGCACCAGAGGGGCACATTTTTTCAACATGTTTTTGTACCCTTGCAGTCACCATGCATTTGTTTTTTGACTGAGGAACAACCTTACTTTGAATTTTACACATGCAAATAAGATTAGTATTATTTTTTTGTACACTGGACAGAGCCGGGCTAGCTTTTATCCTGTGTTCTGTCTTTATGCAAGCTTAAATAATCTGTTTCTGGCTACAGACTTATGTGAATAGGACGGGTGTTTATAATAATCGTGTTTTTCCAAGATATACTATTGCTTTGAAAGTCTTGTTGTGGAAGTAAAACTCTTGATCAAGTTCAGGAAACCTTGAAGTGGACGACTGTGACATGATACTAATCTCCTCGTCCACACCAGGTCTCTCTCCTGCTGTCGTTTTCAGAGGCAGTCTGTTTTTAAGTCTGCCAATGTGAGATTTGCAGCCACCCCAGTCTCAGCCAGGGCTCTAAACCCATGTAATTGCATTTTAAGCAGCATTGGCTGGTTGAAATACCTCCAGTAATTAGTTGTGTTTTTTCCAGTCTTCTTATAATCTTCTCCCTTTTGTGTGAGGGTTTGGAACACGAGCTGGAGAGTGATGCAGAACGAGTCGGTGTGTAATATGGAATGAATTAAATAAAATCTGACGTAGTGGGATGTAAGAATAGAACAAGCCCATGCACCCCTCCCTCGTCCACCCACACACACACACTCACACAGACCACCTGAAATGTGTTTTGGGGGTTGTTTCCTTTGATTAGGAGTGTTATGGGTGTGCTGTACCATTATAAAAGCTGTCCAGATGGTTTTATAGTGTTTATTTGTGGTACCACCTGTGTTTCCATGCAGAAGAATGAGCTTGTGATGGTGATGAGGAACATAGAGTGTAAAGAAAGTGAGGACAAGTTTTTTGTTTAAAAAGGTGTGATTGGTGTTTTTTGGGCTCAGATAACAAGATACTACTGACATTACACTAGGGGGATGTTTCTGTGTTGTGGCTCTAACTCATTTAAGGTGCCTGTAAGCTTTACCTGGAAATTATGGGAGGAATTAAGGAGTCAAGGTTTGACTTGAAGAAGACGCACCAAAAAACACATTATAAAACAGATAGTCCTGGTCCTTGATTCCGGTTGGCTGAGCCACGTTCCAAGCCGTTGTAAAATACTCTACAAACACACAGCTGTGACAGCATTGCAACAGTGTAGGTGTGCTAGCCAAACAAGTTGTTTCAAAATGTCAGATTTTGTCGTTAATTTTATTTTACTGGGAGGGCCAAGCCTGGATGAGTGGTGGAAGGAGACAGGCAGGATGGAGGATATAGAGAAAAAGAAAGGAGACATGCTGAAATTAATGAGAGAGACATTAAAGAGCTGTCAAGAAAGTCAAGAAACGAAGACCGTTAAACAGACCTCGTGGTATGTTCGCTGTTTTCAGACCTAGTGTGCTGAGAAAGATCTGGCAATCGATTTCAAATCAATCACTAAAATGGAGTTAAACCAGTCTCTCCGTAACTTTTATGCCACTGTTAAAAATGCGAAAGGTGAATTCTATTGTTTCAGCAGTTACGTTGGCCTACGACTTCACCAGAACATCAATGATTCACCAATCAGCCATTCCTGGTGTCTGATAAAAGATCTTGCTTTTATTAAGCAACAACGTTTTCGTTCTTCACCAAGAGGGACATGACAAAACAGCTGCACAATTAATGGTGATTTCCAGATAAATGTTAATAGTCACCCCATCTTTAAGTATGCTTTCCACTGTGTCTGTGTGTTGCTGCATCGGTGCGCTGCATCAGCTTGTTGTTAGGCAACCATTCTACTAAATGTCGCTGAAGAGCTACATTGCTTGGTGGAAGAATATTTATTTGTTATCAATAAATTTTTGCATTTTTTGTTGCTGTTTGTTTATTTCATGAAACCTTGTCAGGTATGTAGTAACCCTTTTATAAAAGCAATAATCCGCACGAGGTCATGATTCTCAGTGATTTTAGAACAGCCATGGGGGCTTTAGGCACGACGCGGACACCACCCCTTAGCTTCTCTAAAATCACTGTAAATCATGACCTCTTGGGCCTTATTGCTTAAGGATGCCGCGCTGCAAGACACTCACAGACACTCAGCATCACTGAACTGTTGGGCTGGCGCACGTAGACGACTTTATTTCCTGAGCGACGCTGACAGAGTCCCCCTGGCCTAAGGGAGGTGGTCACAGAAGACAGTGACCCAACTGATGTGTGTAATCAATGCTCGTTATCCCTCCAGATAAGAAAGATAACCCTCACAAAAAGGTAAGGTCACATTTTCACGTCTATTGCGACACGTCGGGAGAGGCACTAGCTTTCGGGCTCGCTAACCCCGGAGTACGGATTTATCAATAGCCCAGGCTAGCATGGCAGCATTACAGGAGTACAGTCTGTGCTGTCCTGCAAGTTCAACCAGCCATTCGAGAGCCAAAAACAAGCTTATAAAGTGCATCTTAATCTGTTCCTGCTACGGAGAGATCAGCAAATCCTCAACTCGGCCTGACTTTTAATTTGTTTGAAATCTCCAAGGCGCAGTTGTCACTTGGCTTTCAGAAGGTCCCGCAGAGACCCCAGGCGTGCCCCCGCCCCTGCCTGTCCTCCTCTTTGCCTCTTCCTCTCTCCTCATCTCTCCCTCTCTCCCTTCTCTGTCAAATATTTATAGCTGATGGCAGATAAGATTGTTTCTGCCTCGGACCTCTCAGTGCCAGCTGCAGCAGACCTTTGCTCACAATAAAGCCTACGATGCGTTCCAGGCAGGGGGAAGATTGTTTTATTTGGAGCTCAACCCAGGCCTCCATTGATAGGAAGGTGAGGTGCAGAAAAGCAGAACGCCATTCACTTTCTTGGCTCTTATCTTGAAATGTTGGGAATTTTCCTTCTTTCATATTCAATTTTTTTTTTAAACTTTTAAGCACAGAGGCACTGGGCTTTGGGCCTGAGTTGATGATGTTTTCCGGGTGAAAAACAAAATTTTCTTTTGTGTGCTGTCAGCATGCAGAGGTTTCACATTTCGCTTTTTCTTTACTGCCAGAGATTTTGTGAAACATACCATGTGATGATTTGCAGAGTGTGTATAAAGCTGAACACAGTGTATCAAAGCATATTCGAAGAAAGACATGATTCATAATTCAGCTTGAATGTTTTATATTTTTTGATGTTTGTAAAACTGATTCATCGTAACTGTAAACATCATCTAACAGGCCGATGTTTGTCTATTTTTAAAGTTTTACTTTAAACTGGAAAACTTATTCTGGGTTTGGACATGGAGCTGGACACAATTTGGGTATTTTGATTTTATACATGTACATTTGTCAGAGTAAACTGTGTCAGTGTCTCTTTATGTGGAGCATAAATCACCATGATGAACACCAGTGCTCATCCAGCTGAACACACTGCAACCTGTCATAGTTGGACCAAGTGAGGCCTCCTAGCCAGTCAGCTCATGAGTGGAAAATTAATCTTGTTTAATAGAACACCATCTGGGCTTTGCAGTTAAAATTGTTACAATATGTGAAAAAGCAGTCCCAAAAAAGTTTTATTAACCTCAAGCAACCCTGCAATTTATGTGCCTACACAAACAGCTTGGAAGGAGACGCTGCAGCAGACGCACAGAAAAGAAAACGATAGTGGCAGTGGCAGAGCTGAGAACGAATGCAATAAAACATGGTCATTAAATAATTCCTGTGGATCTTCCATGTGCAGAGCACTGTCAGCATTATAGATGGTGATCAGAATTTTATTACAAATTGTGTTAAGTTGTCCTTAGCCTGGGTTCATTCAGATAATAACTGTATGTATCTGCAAGTTCAGGAGCGATATGAGGCAATATAAGGGTGTCGTTGTTGTCAGTCTTATCAGCTTCGCAGGGCCGTCTGCTCAATGACATGTACGCAAAATACTTCAAGGGGGAGGAATGCATTTTGTTTTTTACCATCAATAGAAAATGTATTGAGTAGATTGGTTAGACTTTGTTCCATGTGGTAAGTTTTTTCTGCTGTGCATTATACTTTGCTTTTTGATATGTTTAGAGAAGTAAATAGCAGTGGAGTTTAAAAAAACAAAAACAAAATAAACAAACAAGAGGCAGTGAGCATTATCAGAGCTACTGTCCATTGATTTCTTCAAGTGACTTTGAACTTCTTTTTCACTCTGGCTTCCTGATCAAAGGACTCTTGCACTGTCTATATCTTTAAAATGAAGTCTTTATCTCTTTACGTCAGTCTGATGTTTTATCACTGTCACTGAATTATCCCAATTAAAACTACAACTGTAATATTAACAAATTTTATGTTCCTGTTTGAGTTCACAACCTTGAAAACAATTTTACAATTGTATTACTATCAAGCAACATCTGCGTTTATAGTACATAATATAGTTATTTTTTTATCAATAGTTTTTTTTGGATAAGAGGAATATATTTGTTACATGAAAAACATACTTATTTATATTTATGTTACAAATAATTTATTTTCCTTTTTTTTTTTATTTAATTCATTTTTTTGTGGTATTCTTGGAGGTAATTGTTCCACTGTTAACTTTTGACAAATTGATGATATATTTTTTAAGATTATACTCTATTATTTTTATTAAATGAAGTCCACTTATTTTGATGAAATTCCTCCTTCAAAGCATAATTATCACTGTTTAGTTAAGTTCGCTCTTAAATCTATATCAGCCACAAGTAAAGGAGAAGAATGGATGAGTTAAAATGAAAGACTTTCAAAGTATGAGTGAGTGTGCATGTTTTCTGTATTAGATTGCCATATCAAATAAGAGAGATGGTATTGTTGGTTCCACCCAGTATATGTTCGTTGAAGTTTTTCTGAGTCTTTTTTAAATATACCTCTGTAATTTGAGATGCACTGAATGAGCGTTCGACACTGCAACATAATGAATGTAAAACTGAGCAACATGTGATTCTCTGTGTACAGACCAAACTGTAAAAAAAAAGAAAAGGAAAAGAAAAAGACACTAAAAAGTATATAAGTAGGTAGATAGATAGACAGATAGTTACTCATATATACACACACACACACAAAAATATATAGATATATATTAAGAAAGATATTTGTTGGTAATCCATCACAAATCCGAAAATATTTTAACAGTGAACTAAAAGTCATATATCGATATAATAATAAAAAAACAAGAAGTTGCCTGGACCTAAAGAAACACATATTTCAGTTGCTACACTGTGTCAATAGATATATAATATAGATGTCATCTTCCCTTGAGAAAATGGCTCTATATGCATACTTTATGCTGGTGAAGTTTACAACACCCAAACAGTTTCTCTTCCAGACTGGAGCCAGCCGTTTACCTTCACTGTCTGCAGTCTGTTGACTCTTCCTATACTTCTCCACTCTCACCAGACGCCTGAGTATGTGTGTGTGTGTTTGAGAGAAAGAGCATTAATGTGCTTGCTTGTGTTTGTATGTGTACATCTGCTTGTCTGTGCACATGGGGGGACGATATGTGTTTGTGTCGTTCCCCTGTGTGTGTCAGATGATCGGACAGTGACCCCATTAGCTCGTGGTATGATGACTGTCATTACGACCTTTCAAAGAGCACCAGTTGGGAGCATAAAAATGAGCTGATTGTAAGCAGAGCGGGGCAGCAGATGCCTGTGATAAGATAATGATAAGACCGCTATCTGGCTTCCACATCAATAAGTTGACCACGACATATCATAGTCACCATCTAGTAGATGTCCTCTAT
>JAQLOL010000025.1:25265345-25277230 GCA_029783665.1 Naso thynnoides
GGAGTAGTTACATGTAACAAAATTATGTAATTTAATTACAAAAGAAATGACACTGTAATCAGTTACAGTTACTGAGAGAAAATGTGTAATTAATTTACAGTCACCTATGAAAATGTTAATTATTGCAAAAGGGGTTGCATCTGAATAATTTCTGTAAAAAGCTTAGGCTATATGTAAAATAATATTCATTTTTTTGTTGCTTTTGCATGTTTCTGATGTGCACTCTGCCTTCTTTGCCATTTCCAGTCAATGTTTAGTAAACTTTGATGCTACTCTGATGCTTTTGATTGCTTCTTTTGTTTGAATTCGCAACGCTTTACGTCTGCCAATTACATTAATCCACATTGCTGCTCAAAGCTACCATGCCACCTTGCCTGCCGGTAAAACTGTGTTCCAGTGCAGGAAATTTAAATTGTTTTTACTTAGAAATCAGAAAAGGGCTCAAACATAACAGTGCCATGCAAAACTTACAATGTGAAAAAAATGCTATCAACATTGAAAGCTTCCATGTCAAACCTGAGGAAACATCTGCAGGTATGTAGCCTGTACAGTAACAGCAAGAAGTCATAAAAAAATAAAGTTATCAGGTCCCGTTTAGTTGTTTAGTTTGTTTTGTTTTTGACTTACTGTTTTATTTTGTTAGTATTCCCTCATGTCCTGTTTGTGTTTTTTCTTGGTGTCTTTACTCCCTGTGTGTGTGATTGTCCATTGTTTTCACCTGTGTCTCAGTATCTCCTCTCCTCCTGGGTATATAAGCCTTTCTCTCCCACTGTGTCTTTGTCAGATTGTCTGTGTCACTTGTCAGAAGCTTTCCGACATTATTTTCTCTTGTTTGAGTCCTTGTGTTTGACCCAGTTTGTTCCCTTGTGATCTGGTACTTTTCCTTAGACTCCTTTTTGCTGGTTTTTACCCTTGCCTGGTTCTGGACTCACCCTTCTGCCACGTTTTTTGGTACTTTTGCCTTTGCTGACTGCCTTTTTGTGTACTGACCCTTGACTGTTAAATACTGCTTCTACACACCTGTCTGTCTCTGGTCTGCTCTGTGGGTCCCAGTTTGTCTGTCTGAACCTGACAAAAGTAAGGATGGTCTTGCCTACCCCCCGCCTGTCACACAATGCTACCACTGTTGAGTATTACTGTTAACGCTGCCTGGTTTAAACATTTGAAAATGGGTAACAGCTGAAAATATTTATTTGAAGTTTCAAAAAGTAATCAAAAAGTTATCAAAAATAATAAGCTACATTACTTTGATAAAGTAATTGAAATAGTTACATTAAGTATTACATTTTAAATAGGGTAACTAGTAACCTCTACCCTATTACATTTCCAAAGTAACCTTCCCAACCCCTGGCAGTGTTAGATGCAAATACACACGTGGGTGTACATGTACACACAGAGGAGAAACACACACCCACACACACAAGGCTTACATAGAACTGATTCATTAGCAGCTATTAGATTATAAGCTATTTTTGTGGAGACGTGTCAGTGACATGATGCATTGCCTAAACCTCCAACCTAAACCCGACTCTAAGCTTAATGCTATAACTAATATAGCTATTGCCATTTAAAAGGTCACTTTAACTTATGGAGTCCCGCATTGAACCCCACATTTGACCGTTGGACCTCACAAGTGCAGTTGGCTACTGGTTGTCGGACCCCACAAATATAGTAAAACAAACCTACACACCCTCAGGAGCCACACAGGAATTACACATTAGCATCCATTAGATATGGATCTGCTCATCACCAGTAACCTGCAGCTAGAAATCCAATAGCCAGTCATGTGACTGAAGTCTGGCAGTACTTAGCAGCCTGGTCCCTAAGTGCCCACTATGTGTGCATGCGTGGGGTAGTGGCTATATCTCTGTTGTATATTACTGCATATAAGGTCCTGTGTATTAAATGTCCTCAGGCGAAGCAATGCGAAAGGTGTGAAATAGAAAGCTGTGTTTATACCCCAGCCCTCTAGAAGTGTAAAACAAAGACATTTATGGATCAAGTTTGAGGTTAAACATCCACAGTCATGATAAACTGTGTGGTCAAAGTATTTCCAGGTTCCTTCATTGCATTGGTCTGTATGAGGAAAAGCACAGATTTTTGTGTACCTGTTGTATATGCAATCAACAGTCAGTTATACAGACAAGTAAACTGTGGTAAGCCGTAAGCTATACAGTGCTTTTCCCATCACAAAATACTCCAATATGTAGAGCTATTCAGTCCAGACTTTACATAAGGGGGCCCTCGCCCTATAATCAGTAGCATCGTGAATTGTGTAGTTTCACAGTCAAGGACACTGTAATTGAAATACATTCAGTCTGCCTGCCTCCTCATTGACTTTGAAGCTCCTTTAGTATATACCTTTCTTCTCTGACATGAGGTAAATAGGAAACTAAAAGCTGATGTAACATGTTGCCCACCCTGCAATCAGCCACTTACTACTGGGACGAACTCAATCAATGCCTGCCTGTCAGCCTGCCTGCCGCCCAGATGTAGCCTCTGTCTTAAGCCCCAGCTTGTTTAAGAAAGCCCTGTCCTGGAAATTGGTTTTGCAAACCAAGGCCTTCTCTGGAAATGACCAATTAGGGGATAATACAGACCTGGTTTCTTCCGTGCCAGTTTGAATCGGTGCGCTGGCGTTATAATGTGATATGATCTGAGAGATACATGGATGGAAGTGGTTTGGAGTAGCATGAAATGGCTCCCCTGGCCTCCTTCCCTTCCTCTTTTCTCTATCCCCGCATCCCTTTCTCTCTCGCTCTCCCTCCAGGAGTAAATTGGAGTACATAATTACTGCAATACCATGTGAGCCTAATTGATTACTGCTCCCCCATGGCCATTGGCAGCAGATTGTGTGTCTGAACAAATCTTTAGTGACCACACATTCAGTTTGGGCTGTGCTGATCTGCCTAGGATGTAATTTCAGTACTCTTTTTCTTTCTCAAGAAAATTCAGTTTAGCAGCAACACAGCATGTACTATGACCTGCTGTCCTAAAGAAATTGATGTCAAAATGCAGAATGCTGAACTCTTGGCCTAACTCAAATTGAATTTTAAAGGGCTGTATGTTGCAATGCAATATAACTATGAAAGATTCATGACTGAAAACTACTTAAGGTTGAGTTGCATCTTCAATAATCAATTTGAAAAGACTGGAGCAATGGTTTCCATAACAAGTCTTACTATTTTAAAAACATAAAGTCACATTTCTATCTGCTTTATTTATCTTTGTTCAACTTAAATGCAGCAAATGGCACAAGTAATGTTGTTTCATCTCCTACCATTGGTCCTAATGAATGTGTCAGGCATGTGTTCATACAGCCATCCAATAAGGACCCCTGCCCCTGGGCCCCTGGGCCCCCAGCCCCCGGCCTTGAGAGCAGTGCTGGGGGAATCGGGCTGGTGGCGAAGGCAATGAGGCAAATCTCCCCCTCCATCTCTTTTACACTTACACACAGTCATGACAGGCACAGTGTTGCATGCATGATTTCACACACACACACACACACACACACACACACACACACAGGTCTTTGCATACTGTATGTTCCTACACATACACACACAAATGCACATCAGAGACCTGTGGATTTGCCATGGCTTAATAGGCATATGAATGCGTGGGAGGTGTAGGATTTTATCCTCCTCATAGGTATCATAGTCAAGTTTCTGGAGTTTTGATGGATTGCTGCAGCTTCCTGTAACCAGCAAAAGGTTTGAATCTGTATCCTAAAACAGTGACTGTTGTTACCATGACAATGACATCATCCGGCCTGTGCTCTCATCCCTGAAGAAGAGGTGAAAAGAACTCCACTTTGTGAATCTCATCAACCCAGCTGCGTGAAGAGCAGCCAGCATTACCCACCATGTCAAAGACCAGAACAGCTTTAGCTCGTACCAGTTTAGCTCAACTCAGCCGGTTTCAGTCAGGCCTGTTCCTCAAGACTCAGCACACCCTGGCCAGACTATCTCAGCTCAAACCAGCTCAGCCCAAAATGCAATCGCCCCAACAGTTTCACTCAGTAAAGAAATACCTGCTCATTAATCCAAGACAGCCTTTTTTTTTGTTTCTCTAGTTCAACTAAAATCATCCCTGAACTTGGACATTTATCACAATTCAGGTTAAGTTTACAGTCTTGAATTTGGCACAGCAAACACAGCCAGCAACAAAGTTTCTCCCACCACTTTCCTCAACCACAAATTATGTTTACAAGGGTGATCCTCACAAGTTGACTGCCTTTCACTGCCTGTCACTCTCAAAGAGAACCAGACTCCAAGCAACAGGGAATAGTGCGAGCTGCTGCCCAGTCAGAGTCTTTTCACACCCTGATTGAGTTTCCATTTGAAGTCAGATCCAAGCCGCCTAATGTCCTTTAAATGTTTTTTCCTATACACAGCAGCGGTAGTCCTTGCCTAGGAGCAACTTCAAACAGCTGTCTGCAGAAAGTTGTTGTTGCACGTAGCCAGGAGAGTAAAAATCCCCCTACCCAGAGAGGACATTGCGATTAAGGCTTGTGGCTGCTGTGGGAGATAGGAAAGAAATTGAGGGCCAATGTCGATGTAGCAAGCCTGCCTTCATCCTCTAGTTAGCATAAAGAATGATGTTCATGTCTGACCACAGCTGTCTGGACTTGAATAAGCTTTAAATCTGTGCTAAATCTGTGCTATGAACAAATGGTGGTGAGAGGAATAAAATAAAAAAGAAAGGCAAGACAGACAGAGCGGGATTGTTGCCAAAGGGACTGAAGGAACATGCATTAAATGATGGCAGGGAAGAACTTCAATTACTGCCTCTTGGTTGTACATGTATACTGCCGCCAACCAATCAAGTTAAAGTTTACAAGTTTAAAAGTTCCATGTCTGTACAGACTTGTATAATTTATGTTGTTGAAACTTTGAAGAAATTTGATAAAAGGGCTTTTTGCGGTAAAAAAAAAAAAAAAAATTTTAGTGAATAATTTCTAGTGAGAAACATGCCGTCTTCAATTTCAGAGTACAAAGGACAAATGAAGTGCTCCATCACGTGATGCCCTGACAATCACTTAAAGCCCAATACCAGTTAACTAATGAGCTTGTGATGGACTATAGTGCTTTGAACAGGGATCTTGCTGCAAAGAACCTACAAATTTTTAAACTTCGGCAGCACAGAAGATCTCTGCAATCATCCCAGTTTCAGAAAGGGCACCCAAGGTTAGTGTCTTCAATTACATTATCCAACCAAAAGTTCAGCTTTGATCTTTATCATGTTATCATGTTATCTTTATCATGTTATCCTATTAGGCATTTTTATGAGTAATTTTGTTGTAATTATCATGTGAATTCTGAGATTTGACCAAAATGCATTTTGTAAAGATGGGAGGAGGGGGGTATAAGGCTGGCTGGGCCACCTACTGATGTTATTACAGTAGAGCGAAAACTTCCTTAAGGCGTTCTGAAAATATCCTAACCTAAGAATGGGACTTGCAGATACAGACAGACGGAAAATTTGAAAACATGAGCCTTCAGCCGAGGCTGTCTCCTGCACAGGGGTGTAAAAATTGTACTGTCGTGAGAAGATAAGATCCACTTTTCTATAGTAAGTAACAAATACAGTTGAAATCTTTATGCTTATGGGGATAAGATTGTACAGTAAAAAACAAAGCCAGACAGTGCAGAGTTGGGCTGAACAGCACTTAGACAGAGTGGAGAAGCAGTTCATTCTCGGATGAGATAGAGTTGGCGACAGTGGTTAAAGATGATGACTTAGAGGAAAATGGACCTTGCAGAACTTTACGAGTCAGCATAGATACGTAAAGGGAATGAACATGTTATGAACTTGTTTTGGAACATCTCGCCATAGGAGAGCCAGAGTTCAGGACATGCAGACACGGTTACGTTTACAGTCATGGAAAAGTCACTGCTGACTTTCCACGGCCCACATGACTTATGATGAAGTGACTCTGAATAGCTGCTGTACTCCTGTAGAAGTCATCATCTTGTTCTGGTTCAGTTGGGTGATTATGGCAGCTCAGACAGTGAAGGAACAACTGGGAGACTGGTTTAATTCTTTCTCCTTGTTCAACAATGTGTTCATAGAGTTTGTTACATGGATTTTTTTGGTTGCAATTTTACTCCCCACCACTAGATGTAAGTGTTGCACCAGCTTTTGTCATTCCTTATCTTTTGTTTTCCCTCTGCTCCTGACATAGGACATGCACTGAGTAATACCATTTTGAATTGACTGTTATTGACTTTCTTCAGCTATATTGTTCTGGCAGAAGTTGTCCTCAAAATGGGGAGCGTGGTAAAGCGAGTGTTACACATCAATGCTTTCCCGTATCTTTTTATTTTATTTAATTTCTTTTGGTTTCATTTCTTCTTTATTTGTTCTCCAGCAGTTTGTTGCCAGTGAGTGCATGAGAGCGAAAGCAGGACGTACAAGGTGGGCTACAATTAGAAAAAAATCACAAGAGAAAGAGAACTGGGGGTGCACATCAGGAAAAAATCATGAAAAAGAACAAGGGTTGGAAACACGTCATCTGTCCTCAAAACATCATGTTGCTTCTTTGTTTCCTGGCCCAAAGCTGCTGGCACTGTGGGTGTTTCCTGACAGCTATGTGTTAAGAGTTTCACTTAAATGTTCAGCGTGAAGTAGAGTGTGTTTGTTTGCACCAGGTGTAAATGACCCATTCAGGCAATCAGTGTATCCTCACAAGTATTGAATAACTGCGAGAACATGATTACTTCACCCACCACCTCCTGATAAAGAAAACAAAAGTTACCTCATTTTTCAGAAATGCCACCCACATCCGCGCTGTCAAGAACACTGGCCCACGTAATCAAACTGTATAGTTTTGAGCACAATGACTTAATTGTCCTCTTTGATTGGGGATAGAACTAAAGTTGGATGATGACAGACAGCATGAAAAGCAATAGAAGACGATGTTCTTTTACATTTCAAAGACTTGCACGAAAGCCTCTGGTGTGTTAAGGCTTGTTAGAGAGAACTAGAAGTCTTATTTATCCAGCAGAGCTTGAGTCTTTGATAAGAAGGTGCCCTCTGGAGAGCAGCTTTATCAGTTTGTTAGAAATGGACAGTGACAAACTGCTGGGAGTTGACAGTGTGATTGGATTTTGCTCACAATTGTGCTTTCTTCCTTCTTGTCTGCCACTTTTACAGGGAAACAAAACTTTTTTTACCCCCTCTCTCAGCCACTTTATAGTTTCCTTTGTCATCAGAAGTGTAATTGAATGGTTTTATTTTTCTTTTCTTTTTAAACTGCACAATAGATATTCGCCTGAGTTCATCAAGGTCAAGAGAGACGGACTGCACCAGAGAGGGAGTCAGTCTGAAGGAGTCAGTAAGATGTTTCTCTCGTATCTTTGAAAACATGCAAAAATGAACCATGTGATTTCAGCTTAAGGAAGATAAACTTTCTTGTCCAAAAAAAAGCTTTGTCTTAAGGCACTGCGTGAAAAACTCATGAATCATAAGGAGGAGAATGATGCCAAGTGGGACAGAAATGTTAATCATCACAGGCTCTCCCCCATCTGATTGTTTTTGTCGTGATATATTTTTTTTTTATTGCATCCTTGGTATGTGTTTTAAAAAGTCGCCTCAAACTTTGTTTGCATGAAAGAGTTTACAGCCCTGAGAATGGCTCTATGAGGTTAAAATAGGTACAGGTGCTTTGAGCTAAATGCTAATGTCAATGTGTCAGCATCCTCACAGTGACTGATGTTAGTATTCTCACATTTATCAGATACCACTTCAGCTAAGCATGTTCGCATGTAAGATTTCTGAACACAAAGTTTTGAGGGTAACTCCACCCAAACCAAAGTAATGGACAAATTAAGTGTCTGACCAGATAATGACACAATTAAAATTTAAAGAATCACCCGTTATTGCAATTCACTCTGTGAGGAAGAAGAATGTTTGTTCTAAATTTTATACCAAATCATTCACTTGCCGCTGAGACATTTCACACGAAACCACACGTCAGTCTGATGGTTTTGCTACAGGGAATGATCAAGGTCTGCAGGATACAGGCCACAGGAACAATGATTGTACAAAAACTGAGGCCAATCCATCTTGTTCCAGATGAGTGAAAACTGAGCAGGTGTAATAAATCCATTCCAGTCACCAGAATAAGGTATGATAGGTACATTTCTTCAAACCCCCTTTGGGTTGAAGCGCATTGTTTGCTTAAATTGAAGCTTAAAGTTCCTTTACATTTCAAAGAACCGGGTCAGTGGTCTTGTGGTTAGACAGCACACCCTGAGACTGGAAGCTTGGAGTTCAATTCCTGGCTGAGTCATACTAAAGAGTATAAAAATGCTACCTGAAGCATTCCTGCTTGGCATTCAGCATCAAGAGCTAGACGGGGGGTAAGTTCTTGCGACATAGCATCACGTCAAGAGGGTGTACTTGTATGCCAAGCTGCCTCAAGCTAACAAAACAGGAGTTACTTACTTACTTGCTTACATTTCAAATATCATTTGAGGTCTGAGGTTGGTTTAGATTTGGTTAGGTTCAGATACAAAAGCTACGTAGTAAGAAAAAGATCATGTTTTGGCTTAAAATATCATTTATTTCTCCACAGCTGGAAAACAACCTGACCTGTTGTTAAAAATATCCAGTTTTATTGGTTAAAATGACGATCAACGTGGTCTTAAACAGTTTCCTGCTGATGTCTTGCTCAGCTGTTACTTCACCATCTCTTTCTCTTCCTCAGGGAGACTTTAGCTCAAGCACATATAGATATATCACTTTGATTGGTACTGTGGAAATGTTGCCATTATATTAATGAAACCTAAAAATTTTGCGTACCTTTGATTTCATAAAAAAGCACAATGCTTACATTTAATTCTCCCGACTGGGCTGTGGATTAAAAAAAAGAAAGTAATTGGGATTCATCCTTTTGAAACTTGTAGAGTTGCAGAGATATTTTAGTGACGACCCACTGAAAGACCATCATTCTTACCCACAGTGTGATCATGCTGCTAGTGTTACTGATCCATCCATTATCTGTAACTGCTTATCCTTGGCAGGGCCGTTGGGGGCTGAAGCCAATCCCAGCAGACATTGGCCAAGAGGTAGGATTCACCCTTGACAAGCCACCAGTTCTTCACAGGGCCAGTACATAGAGACAAACAACCATTCATACTCACATCGCCGCCTACGGGCAATTTTAGTCGCCAGATAGGCTAACCTGCATTTCTTTAAACTGTGGGAGGAAGCTGGAACACCTTGAGGGAAGCCTATGCAGACATGGGGAGAACATACAAACTCCACACAGAAGGACTGAGTTTGAAGCCAGAGCCTTCTTGCTGTAAGGCGACAGTGCTCACCACTGCACCACCGTGCTGCCCTTTAAGTATGTATGAGGACAAGAAGTTTAAGTTCAGAGTACAGGTCACCCCCCCTAATGTTTTATTTTATTTCATTTCATTATTGTATCATGTTATATGGAAATACAAAAATAATGTTTGGAGATTATAATTTCATGTTTACTAAAAACTTTTTACTTATGTATTGTTTTATAGTAACTGTGCTCTAGTTTTGTGCAATCAGGCAGAGTACAGAAAGTCAGGTGTCATTGCTTTTGTACATCATAAGGGGGAGACACGCTGAAGTGAGCGCTTCTGCCAGGGGCACAGTACATTCACTGTATTGTTGCGCTAACAGGAAGACTGTCGAAACATAAGGTGGTTTGCACTGTGGCCTTATAGCAAACAGGTCCTGGGTTTCCCACCTGAGGCAGGACCTTTTTATGTGGAGTTTGCATGTTCTCCCCGTGTTCACTTGGGTTTCCTCCAGCTTCCCCCACCATCAAAACATGTATATGTCTGTCAGCACCCTTGACCGAGGTATTGGCTCAGAATCTGGAATTGGTCCCTGGATGCTGTGGCTGCCCACTGCTCCCACTGTTAAATGCAGAAACCAAATTTTACTGTATACTGTATATGTGACCAATAAAGAACCTTTACCTTTACCTTAATGTGCCATGCAATGTCTGTATTTTGCAGACACTGCAGTAAAGAAGAAAAACTAACTCACACTCTGAGTTTTTATTCAAGTGTGCAACATATGAAATCTTACAATTTAAAGAAAGGACTATTTCGCTTTTAATTATTATTCCACTTGTGCTAAAAATAGCCTGTAAAAGTCAGAATGAATCATTCTTGAGTAAAACCACAGGAGACAAACATACTGTACCTGCTGTCAGATACATTTGCAGCACACGTCAGGCTGAATCTGCCTTGTACTTCTCTGTCTCCACCCTTTGGGAGAGGAAGCAGTCTCTGGTATCTGGGGCCCATAACATCCAGTTGAGGGACTCTCATGAGCATCTATAGACCTGTTAAAGCCACTCAGCTCTGCACTGCATTCACACATATGAAAGCTCCAGGGCCTCTGAATGGATCACCAGCTGGACTGTTTACGGTTATGGTTTTTTTCTGACACAGGCAAATGTGACAAAAACGTTTCTGTTGATAGTTTGGGTTATGGCAGAGCTGTCTCATTTATATTGTTTTCCTTTGTCTTTCTTTTAATGTTCAAGTGTGTTTTTATTTTAGCGTGTGGTTTGCTATTTACTGGAAGAAAGAGTAAATTAAGATTGCACCCAACTGAGAGAGCAAAATGACTGTCTGCGGTCATCTTGCTGTATGTGCTGCAAAATATACACAACATCCATTCTCCAAATTCTGATTTTTATAATTTTGTTGATTCCCTAAATCTTATTTACGGTCAGCCCTGAAGAGACATTAGTGTGAATGTGTGGATTTGCACCTTGTGTTCCAATGAGTAAGTCTGCATGTGTTTGCACATGCACAGTGTTTTCGCTCTTGGTGTACACTGACTTTATGTGTGAATAGAGTGTGTCGCTGAGTGTTTCAGCCTGAGGCATCATCTGCTCTGCAGTGTCTCTGCCCCTGTGGGTCTGAGTCACTGTTTGAGGAGTTTGCACCAGATGTTTGAAGAAATAATTGTGATGTTTCTTGGATCAGATTTGGTGGCCTGCTGTACCAGCACCTTCTGTACAGAGCTGATCGACTGCCTTTGGCAGCTCCCATACCACCAAGTCGCCAACATAATGCAGCAATCAGCAGTGTTCTACCTCAAAGTCATGTTACCTCCATCAGATTGGCATGAGTCCAGAAGAAGAGATGGTTGAATTTATAGCTTAGGAAAAAGAAGGATACAAAGAAGAGAAAGAAGAGAAGGGAGGTAGAGAGATCTGGCAAGCATTATGACATGTTTTTGACACAGTACTGTGTACATGTAAGTAAATATAACAGACATAAATGAGTATGCACCTTTTTATCACGTTATATCAACAGTCAGATTGCTTTGCTTAGTACACAGTGTTACCCTTTCTTCAAGTCTCTGATTCATCAGCTGTACAGATTCAACATGACGAGCAGCAAACTGTCACTCCTCCATGGACAAAGGTAAAAATAGTAAGGAGAAGGGAAGTTTATACACATACACAATCACTTATCACAGAGTGGGATGTCAAAAATGGTGCCAAAAGGGCGTCAGAGTTTCTCCTCAGCATTCATATAAAAGCCAAGGTCAGAGGCAATGCCAGAACAGAAAGAATGACAACAACAACAATAGTGGTGCCAGGCTTATAGGGATGATCAATGATTCACTCTGTGCTAACAAGGACTCTTTTTTGGATAATGAAAATGTTTGACACATTTCTTTTCCGACAGCTCATAAAAAACTCCCTGCTGTGCGAGTCATCTCATGGTAACGTCTCCCGCTAACCGTCTTATGACCCTTTCAATTGCAATTTCACGAGCTTAGATGATTATAAGTGAGGGATAGTAGTTAGGCTGTTTAAGCTTTTGCAGAGTCACATTTGTGTGAGAATGAAAATTGTGGGGGGGGGGGGG
>JAQLOL010000025.1:25284753-25295946 GCA_029783665.1 Naso thynnoides
CACACACCTCACAAGCTAATTACTGGCACTATCATCTCATCTTCAAGAGAGTGGCAACGAGAAGGGATAGAGAAGAAGGGGATGAGAAGAATTTGGAAAAGAAGAACAGGAAAACCCGTCAAGGTAGAGAAAATGAGAGAGAAGGTTGAGAATTGAACGAGGGTGTTAGGACTAGGAATAGGCGAAGTCGTGCAGTAATTCAAACAAAGCATTTCAGTGAAAGGAGCTGGAAATGAAAGGCAGTGTCAGCTACAAAAGACAGTTCGTGCGGCAGCTGACAATTGATGCTGTAATTTATTTGCTGTGCCACCCACCATCCTATTTGCTTGGGTGTTCCAAGATACCATGGCTTCACTGCACCTCTCTTATTTAAACTGCAGAGACACATTACGTACACTTCTCATGAACTGACTTTATGACGGGCCTCGACCTCTTGTCAAAGAACACATTGTCAGTGTGACACAGAGTCCCAGCAGCCCTTGTGGTTAAAAGCCTGCAGTTAAGCTATGGAAGGGGTCATTCATAACCAATTACAGCTGCTAAAAGCAGTGACTCCCACCTGTGAGCCCCTGCGTGAAGACAGATTAATAACTAAAGTCTCATGAACATGATGTGTTCATCCTGTGTTAGAAGTTAGAATTGAATGAATTAAGTGAAGCTCGCAGCAGAGGTAGATTGTGTAAGAGATTTGTATAGCAGAGAGAGTGTAGGAGGTTAAATACAAGCTATGCTCAGATTTCACCTCAAACCAAAATAATACATCTTATGCAGGCATCTTGATCTTATGGGCTGAGTTTTTCAAAACGCTGACGCATCAGAGATGTGAGCTAAAGTGCACCTATGCTGTAATCTTAGCTGAGTGCATAGGCAGAATGTATGAGTGTGGGAATGTCATTTCGATGCATAACTTCTCACTCTGGTTGTTAGGCCTGTGACACCTGCTGGATCCTCATCTGTGGATTCCTGCAGTCCGCTCTCTCCACATCCACTCTCTGCACTCTCTCAAGAACATCTTAACACTGTGATTTTTCACGTTCTGTAAAACACACAGGTGACCAGAGATGGGCACAAATACATCAAAATGTATCTTTTTACAAATGACAAATATTCGCTCATCAAATGTTTCAAAATAGAATACAAAGTACTGGTGGGACGAAATGAATTTTATTAAAATGCAAGTAATTTGTAAATTTAAAAAAAGCATTTAACAGAAAGTGATATTATAATTTAGATATTTATATCTTCAATATGGTTCTGATCTTAATCTCCCTAAAGTGAAAAGCTGTGCTCTGCAAATTTCTCCCTTTATAGTTTCAAAGTGACCAATCAGGATACATTTTACAGGTGAGGCTGTAAGGTCAGAGGTGCGTTTTGTCTGGTTTCTGTCTGTCAAAGCAACCAAAGACTGACTGAGTGAACGGCAACTTTAAATGCAACTGTGGATATTGAACATTAAGGAAAAGCAATAAGTATAAGTGCAGTGCAGTAAGTCAGTTACTGGGCTCTCTAACTTTATAAGCATTTAGTGAAAAAGACACAAACCAATCACAGCAGAGCATCACACAGTATAAAAAATAGTAAATGATAAACTTCAGCAACTCTCCATCAACAGCAACAACAACCTAATATATAATGTCCTTTGTATACGCCCAAACCAGAGATGGAGACTTGAGTCTGTGACTTGGATTCGTACTCAAAAGACCTGAGACTCGACTCGGACTTGTGCTCTGCGTCTTGTGAACAATGTTTGAGGCAAGCTGTCACTCTCTCCTTCCCTTCCTCGGGGCTTACTCTGTTTCACAAGCATGCGGCCACAGATGATGACATATGCTACAGCCACAACACAGCTCAAAACATGGGTTAGCATGTCAGCAGCTGCTATGCTGTTCGTGAACACCTTTGCTCACACACCGCCATGTTAAAACGTGATATTATGTGGCAGCAATACGGTTCCAATTTTGAACAAAGATAGCCTAAGTTGTGTAATCCGCCTAACATGGCGACTAATTAGCGATTAGCTTGACTCACTGTTAGCACGCTAGTAATATTAATTTGGTCATTAAACAACCATGGCTCATGCAACTAGTTATCACAATGCAGACGACATCACACATTCAATATTAATGCTCACCTAATGAGGAAAAGTCATATTATCAGGCAAAACGCAGCACGCGAGTGCAGAGCAGGGAAAAGCAGTACATTTAAAGTTGAAAATGCGCAAATTAAGCTAAAAGTAGTTGGTTACATATAACATTTTATTTTTTCTGCCAGGTAAAATTCCAAAATAATTAAATATCTATTTTAAATACATTTAAGTACTCCATATCTCTGCACATGACATTGTTGCTGGAGTGAGAGACTAAGATTTGGATTACCAAAGGTTTACTTTAAGAGTTACAAAACAAGCCTGTGGGTGGAAAAAAAGGCCCAGCTGCCCAAGCCCTATCACAGAGCGGACTTATGGTATTATGGGATTTTACTTGCAGAAATCCTTTCTAGCAAGCTCAACCCTCAAGGTGTCCCCTGTCCTGCATGGCAAGACACTTCAGAAGTCTGCCAAAGAAAAGTAATTGGATTTTAGCATTTCACAAACTTCAATAGCTGATGAAATTTAAGGAAATCACTCTAATGAATTACTGAGTGATTATGGAGGCACTGTTGATTTGAGGTGGCTCATTTTAGAGCACAGGGATAATTAACTTGAGATGGGAATGACAATTAAGTGTTTACTACCCCCACTGTCTCTTTGTCTCTCTATCCCAAAGCAAAAAACATGAAATTTGCATGTTAAGATCTGTGACAGTTTAAAAAAAAAGTTGAATTTGAAGTTGAGTGGATTTTTGATTGTTTTTTTGTTTTGGGAGCTTGACGGGAGAAATTTATATCCATGCAGTTTTTCATGGTGAAAGTAGGGGTCACTCAGCGGTGTCTCTACATCTTTATCAACTCTGGGTGAAACAAACCCAAGAATCAGTGTCCGTCAACAGCCACGGACAGAAGAGGCCTAATTTTATGATACATATGGATGGATGATAAAGGCTATCCAATGACCGACATCGCAGTTTTATCAAAAGTCAGGAGCAGCAATGCAGGAAACTTATGTGAAGTTACAATTAAGTCATCATGTGGCCATTCTTCTTTTGCCAAAATAATCCAACCACCTTACAACTTTCGCATTTATATGATGCTGATTAAACAGCATTATTGTTGCCAAGGTGTTCCTTTTTCCGCTCAAGATAAAAATGCCATTCTGAACTGAGCAGTTTTATCTCAATAAGACATTAACTGATTGCCAAACTATAGACTTCTAACTATACACTCTCTTTCCTAACCTGAGGAGGTAGTCTTAACTTTTTGCAAAGCAAAATCTAAAGGGGTGAATTATTTTGTTGTCACTCCTACTGTGTACTTCATAAGCAGTCTCCAAATTGAACGAATGCTGCAGAAAGAATGAACTTAAACTTACACCAGGTTTAGCTTTAACTTCTTTGACTCCCGATAAATGTTTGATCAGACTTTAAGGTGCCTTTGATGAATTACAGATTCTAAACTGCTTTGCCCCTTCATATCTATTGATCTCGTTCTACCTTAAACATCTTATTCCTTACTGTAAACTCTCAGGATGGACGAAGAAGTCAGCAGGGTCTTCTCCTGTCATGCCCTTTCCTCTGGATAGATTTTCTGTTGAGGTCTTTTAATCTCAACTCACTTTTATTTCTTTACTTTCAGCTTATTGCTTTTTCTTGGATTACTTCAGGCCATGGACCTGTTATCCCCCTGGCAAGTGAGTCTCAGTCTCAATGAATTTATGCAGCCCACAATCCATCTTTGTGTCCTACACTGTATGTCTCTCTTTCTCACTCACCTTATTTTAATAGTTTTTTTTGTAAAGTTGCCAAATATAATCATGGAAATTTCCCTGAAGAGCAGCAGGCAGTCGTATGGCTAAGCACACAATTCCAGTGCTCAGCCATAGCAGTGGTCAAGGGCAGGAGAAAGAAGATGTATATATATAATTTATATGATTTTGCTGGTTGGTACACCAGAGCAGAACATGCAAATTCTTCTCATAGCTGTGAGATGTAGCCAGCCGCTGAGCCCCAGTGCTCTCTCCTCTCTCTTCTCTCTTTTCACTTGGGCTTCTGTCTGCTGGACCATTTGCTGTCCTGGGATCCCTCTCTTGCTCTCTCTTTGCTGGCTGCTGGTTTTTCATTCCAGATGTTTGGGACTAGATCTTCATCCTCTGGGAGAGAATAAAGTCTCTCCTCTTGTCTCTCTCTCTCTCTCTCTCTCTCTCGTGTGAGCATGTTGTCCTTGTCTCTCCCTCCCTCTCTGTGTTTGCTTTATTTCTCCTATACAAGTTAATGGTGCAGTTGATTTGGTATTTTAAAACTGGCATTTGAGCATCCACTGAGCTGTGCCTATATGCCGAGCTCAGTGCAAATGTCGAACATTTTTCGAGATTTTCAAAACACATCTGACCCACGGGGAGACTGAGGGATGATGGTTTGTGTCTGAAAGTACTGAAGCAGCAGAAATAGACTGATGTAGTAGCACGGAAGTACCATTTTGCCTTCTTTGTCTGACTCAGGCAGTCCCTCTGAGAACGCCATGAAATCATATCAGGTACCAAATGGCCCTGATTTGTGCAATAAAAGTGAAACATCATCTTGACATACCATCACAGCTTCTGAACGCAACTGTGTGTTTTTGTAGCACACCACTTTCTGAGACTGCATCATTTTCGGTCATTGTTACTGAGACTGGCTGCAAGGCTGTTTGAAGCTTTTGTGCTTAACATTTCCTGTGTGGGTAAAGAGGAAAGATGCACGACACGGGGCATCCGGCTCACAGTTCACTGATCAAAGATTAGGACAATATGCGCTTTGTGGAGCAACAGACACAGCTCATTACTCAGCTGACATAATGTAGAAAGACCGGTGAAAATGTACTTTTTGCAAGGACAGATGTTACATACAGGAGATCTGATGGGGCAGTCATTTCTAATGAGTCCTAATTGTGCTGAATAGCAGAGAAAACCAGCAGTGTGTTGATCACGCTGCATGTCAGCGGGCTGCTGCTGTTGATGTTTTGATGTGTGTTTTGAAGACGTTGTTCAGTAAAAGAGGCAGAAAAATCATATGAATGCCTCAAGGATGATTTCTTTGTATTTTTTGAAAGAGCAAGTGTTGTATCATCATACTAATAAAAAACAACAAATGCAGTAGGTGTTATACTGTATGTGTTATTCTATAAAAACACATAATTTGTCAAATTCACTATTTAAAGATCAACTTAATGAGCTGTCTTGTCCACAGCAGCCTCCAGACCTTATTGAATCTCCTCATGTGGTGTAAATAAGAAGCCATACTTGCCATCCCTCATTTGAAGGTTGAATCATTCTAAATTGGAAGTCAACCAATCGAGAGTTGACTGAATGGAGATGTATGCTCAAGAGAAAAATGATTTAAATCATTCTGGATATGGTCTGTGTGCTTCAGAAGAAGATCTTTCTTCTCCCTGCCTCTGTTTCTCTCTCTTCTTTCCCTCCCTGTGCCATCCAAATGTTATAAGATATTTTTTTATAAGATATTTTTAATGTCGTGAGACATACAGAACAACAAAAGATGATAGACATGATTTTCATTTCTTTTATATAAGAAAAAAAGTGTTAAAGCTAAAAAAAAAACCCATCCCAGCCAGCAGCGGAGTGGGAAGCTGTTTCCTAGGGAACGTGTCAGATTGTAATGACTTCTCTTCCTGCGTATTGTGGGATGGTTGAATATGTGTCATGTATACAGTTGCACTGATGGACAGAATGTCTCTTACACACTGAAAAAGACTCCAAATGAAGTTCTTTTAATAAATGAATGTCCTCTAAAATGTAATCCTTCTGTGGACTGTAGGAGAATAATGTACCATCACCAACCCACAGATAATCTGTGATGAGCGACGCGGCTAGAAATTGTTTAAGGGTTCGATCTGATTATCATAAGGACATGAAATGTTGAAGTTTAAGTCCTCATAAGTTATTTTATATTGTGGAACTTAAGTCTTATATCTTTGTATTGAACTAGTTTTGCTCGGCTGAAGGCGCCTGTATTTGGGTCACTGTGGAACCTGCAGTGTAAACACAAATTCAAGGTTGAGACTTTTTAAAAACCATAAAAGTCACAGCTGATACTTTTTTTGCTATGAGAAAGCTGCCATCATGAAGGAACATTCCCTGATTTTCATGCATAGTGGACTGTTGACCTTCATACAGTATTGCATTAGATTTCTCAGGTCGGCTGTGCACAGTGAAGACAGAGCAGCCCTCAGCACGATAAGAATTATACATACCTCTGATAAAAAGGCATGGACACAAACATCAGCCTCCAATAAATCTTAACTCTCATGCGCATTCTGACTGTGCGCTTGGCATTTTAAAAGCAATATTTTGTGATATATCCAAGGAAAAGGCAGTAGTTTAAAGACAAACTAAAAAGCCACAAGCAGGAATTTCGAATTTTAGGAAATAATCCAAGAGCCACAACAGCTTGTTTAAGCAGCTAGCCAAGCCAGGAAATCATGCCTGTTTCTTCAAACAGCCTCATAACAGAAGAAAGAATGCAGATGGCTACACTCCCATAAATTTATTGGTAAGATGCACATTAACAGGAGAGCTTCGTTTGCCCCTCCTTCAAGAAAACACATGCCACAGTGGTTCTTCTGTTACTTGATATGTCTTAAATACACTTCATCAACTGAATTCAAACCGATTGATTACATGACACGAACAGAACATTTCTATCATACACAAGCTTTAGAAACCCAACTTTAAATATGCAAAACCAAAACTTAAAACCCATAATTAAACTCACCTGCTGCATAAAAGCAAGAGGAAAATGAGGAGTCCACTTGAACAAACAGAAGACATTCAACATAGTAATAGAATACCAATTTTAAAGACATAATGAGCTAAGAAACAAAATTGCTGAGATACTCACATATTGTCTGGTGTCCACCTGTTCAATGATGTAATGATATAATGATCTGTATGATGTGTGACTACGCTGTAGAAATTATTAATGGTAGATAGACTGTATTTACATAGCACTTTTCAACTACTCAGCGCTTTGACGACACAAGTCAGCATTAACAAATTCACACGCTAATGGCAAAATGGCTTCTCTACTGTGAACCAACGTGCTCATACACATACATTTACGCAACAATAGCACAGCTACGGGGGGCAGTTTGGGTTCAGTATTTTGCCCAGGGGCACTGCAACATATAGACTTGAGGACTCGAAGATCAAACCACAGACCTTCTGATTGACAGATGACCCCCCCGACCTACTGAGCTACAACCGCTCAATATAAAACCAAGCAAATGTAAAGTAACTTCAAGGTTTTGGTGTGACTGTGTCCGTGTATGCATGCTGCTAGAATCATCTCTGTTGACAAATTTGTGTTGTATTAAACTCACATAATCAAGTAAGGAAAACAGAGGTTTGTCAAATTTAGTCTCATACAGTATTTATCAAAGTGAAGATTGAGTGGAAGAAGTTCTCCCCTGGACAAAAAACACACCAAATAATAACAATCACAATTAATGCATTGAGTGAGTGAGATGAGCAAACATTCTCCAACAGACCTTTTTCACAGCAGACATGTTCACATGTCATTGCAACAAAACCACAGCTGTGACTTGTACACTGTTAATGGCAGCATTTCATTTAGGTTGACCAATTACAAGGCTGTCTGCCTGCTGACTCTGTGGTATGAATCTGGCTGAACTAATACTGTCAGGTGCTATGTAGGTGTACATGTCAGTTTAGCTTCACCCACCTTCACACTGAACAGAGGCCTAATGAGCCAAAGTAGCTGAAAACACCAGTGGGGGTGCAGGTCTTATGGGTGAGATGGTGGTGCTATGCAGTTTTGGAACAAAAAAACGTGTGTTAAACAATAATTTGAGGTATATGACATTTTTATGTGTGTATGTCAAATTGTGAGTTTCTGAAAAACACTAACAACGTGTTTACGTCATCCCAGTGTTTGTCAAACACATTTTTTGATGCAACAAATTGAAATCCTTGCCAGTTATTGCCATGGCGCTGTGTTTAATCATCAGCTCTTTCACTGTGGAAAGTTTGTGGAGACCTGTCAAAGTAGGAAAAGCACGGGTGTAAACAAAAAAATGAATGATAGCTGAATTCCATTTGGCTGCATGTGGCCTCACTGTAGCATGAGCATTGCTTTTGGAAGCTCGGATAGAACAGTTGGTAGTCACCAGAGCCATTGTTAATGACATTAGTAACACCTGTGCTTTCCCTGCTGTGACAATAGCTGTGTTCAAAAGTGTTTACTCATTCACTCACTCTTTTTTCCCTGTATAGTATTTAGTGAACTATATAGGGAATGACCAAACGAGATCTCGGACACTATGCTGAAAATATTTATACATCTTTGCATCAGTAAACGACCGGATATTGGTGCGACACAAGCATGCACACCCGCCATCACATAACCAAACCAACCTCTTAGTATTAAAATGTATCTGGGTTGTGTTGATGTTACATCTTAATTTTCAATGTTAAATCTGAAATCAACTGTCGAAATTCCAATGATGTGGAAGTTTGGTTTTGTCAGCAATGGTCCTGTGTCCTGATCGCAACCTGTCAAAGCCCACGAGCAATTTAGGTCACAAACTCACGAAATAACACTAGTTTGCTTGTGAGGTAATGGCGAATTTAGCTATCAGTGATTTAACCTGTTAGAATATTATTCCTCTAAATGTTTTGCTACTTTTGGTACAGCTTTTGCTTCAAGGCACAGACAAAGACAAAGGCAAACTCGCCTGAGGCGTCTAGTAGGCATCTTTGGCTAACTTGTCGACCAACTTCTATCAGCTAACATGCTAGCTAACCTAAGCAAACCCTAATGGCTTTCTGGGTACTTCTTCTTCTCCTACAGAAATACACAACCACATGCATCTTGATGTACAGGAATAAAATGTAGGGTACATTGTATATACAATCAAATTTGTGTATTGTGGGTATTTTTAGTATATTATATAGTGAATGAAATTAACTGCTGAGAATTTAAACGCTTCTACAAAAATAGTGAACACACTGCATAGTGCACTATTTCCATGATATGGAATGGTTTCGAACACAGCTAATATCTGATGTGAAAAAGATCTGCTGAAAAAAACTGCACTTGCTATCTTGTGAGAATGATTTACAGTTTGCAAGTAATACTGGCTTTAGATTAACTTTCAGTCTACAATGTGAGAGCATTGATCTTCATTTGGAGAAAACTGTCGAATTAAAACTGTGATACAGTCACTTTGCCTTAGATTTTCTTTGTGTGCCTGGGCAGCGAGAGGCAAGGAGTGAGAGAGAGGGAGGGAGAGCTTGAGTCTGTCAGGAGAGCTCTGCCAGAGTCAGATAAGACATGCATGTATAATCCTTCAGCTATTAACCCAGCAGCCAGTCAGTTTGCCACACAGGCAAAGCACACAGAGTAGTCAGTAAGTGTTTTGACCTGCTGTACGCCACTATTACTTTGAAATCTTGTAATTCTGCCTTACAGTCCTCAAAACACTGATTTAAATCCAGTCTGAAGACAAAGAAGTCAGGGGGATTTAATATGGTAAGAAATATTATCTTAAACATCGAGTCCGTCTACCTGAGCGACCACTGCAGGAGGTTTCCTTGCCCTTCACTGCTACACAGCTTCAGCTCACTTTGTTGGTGTGATGATCCGGTTACGAAACAAAACTCTCTATAAAGGAAAATATTTGCGGACAAAATAGTCCATCTATGCTCACCCACTCATTTATCTCACTATGCTGTCAACACAAAATAGCAAGCTCTTTTTTAAAAGCTTGGGTAATAATGAGGCCCATGTCCTTGGTGCTGGAAAATTGTTCCTTCATGCTCATATTCCTGTTATCTGCTTCTCTGCCCTTAGGGAAAGAGGTTTTTCTACCTGGCAATATTACATCTTCTCAATTATATGGTTGGGCTGCTGCTGGCTGCTAGTCTCGGAGAGAGCCTATTGTTTTATGAAAAATGTAATCAAGATACTGTCTCTCACTCTCAGCAGTTGCCTCTTGGCAAGTCACTTTGGAGAAACAGTGAGGAGAGAGAGGTTTCTGATTAACTGCCTCCATGCTCCCACACACTGTTACGACCCACCCCCGCCAAAAAAACCCCCAAAACACACGCACACACACAAACACACATATGCATTTTGTAAAGTATTTTCTACAGAGGAATCAACTGTGCACTTCAATGTAAAATTCGGCAGCAAGCATACAGTCTATTCAGGCCTCCTTTTCAAACAAAGTTTCAGATCTGTCTAATAATTGTACTTTTTTTTATGTTTAAAGCTACATCTGGTAACTTTAGGGTAAATATCAATAACTTTTTCATCTTCTATTTGGGAAAAAATGTCATAATACCCATAGTCAGCTATCAGTAAGTAATGTGGTCTGAGAGTATCGCAAGATCTCTGTGTTTTTCTGCCTCTGATTCAGGATTAGTAAAGATCCTATCGCTTCCATTATATTTGCCCAATCACTGACACTCTCTGTACTCTCTGTCCTGATTGTCAGGTCTACGCTGCACTTCTTAGTAACAGGTGACATGGGTGCAAGCTGATTAGCTGTTTGTGCCTTACGTTCTGAATCACCTCACCTCGCCGACAACAGTGTCTGCAAGTGAAGACGGACCAGTTAACTCTGCTGCAACACTTGCTGCACTCCGTTTAATATATTTTGGGACAATCCACAGGTTACAGGTCTCCTGTGGTTACCTGCACTTGCAGTTTTAGCTGTAAGTCATATCTCGGGGGCAGGTCTTCTTTAGTGGTTATCAGAAATCAGGCATTATCCACACTTTGTGCCTGTTGTTCCTCAAGGATCAATTCTGGGTCCTTCGGGCAACAATCCCAGTGGAATTTCGCTTTGTGCTCAGTCGCTGTGGCCTTCAGTAGCAGGCAGTAGTTGTTATGGCTTTGGTCTGTGGTTCTTGAAAGCCCTACACTTTCAAGGCTTTCAGCAAGAAAGCTCATGGTTGACAAACACATGTTCGATTGTCTTATGCTCAAAGTGGTTGCTGCTGCTTGACAGAAGATAATGCACCTAAATACACATGCAAAACATTCCAGATTAAAACCAGGGTTATGTTTTTTGTTTTTT
>JAQLOL010000025.1:25308246-25321907 GCA_029783665.1 Naso thynnoides
AACTGATGTTCCTTGTTGGTATGCCTCTGTTGTGCTAAAATGTCACCCACTGTCACTGTGAACTCATTTACTGATTTTTCCATGCTAGTCTGGCTCTCCATGGTGTTTTGGATTTGATCCCGGGGGAGAAGTCTTAAGAGCTTCAGGAGTAAACGAAAGGAGACTGATATAATTGGCCTCTAAGGGTAAATATTATTTCAAATGAGCTACCCAGAAATACCTGGATAACAACCA
Organism: Naso thynnoides; assembly: GCA_029783665.1. Taxonomy (NCBI): domain Eukaryota; kingdom Metazoa; phylum Chordata; class Actinopteri; order Acanthuriformes; family Acanthuridae; genus Naso; species Naso thynnoides. Next base: position 25,308,481 of record JAQLOL010000025.1, read on the forward strand.
GCATAATACAGATTTCCTAATAGGATTTTGCAGAGGAGCATGAACTTTTTTTCTAAAGTGTACTAAAATGACCTTTGTGCCATGAATCAAACCCTTTTGCGTTGATACTGCAGTGGTAGTAGTAGTGGTTGTTGTTGTTGAGCCTACATAATAATACAGCCTCTGATTCTTTTTGTGACAAACTAAAGGCAACACTAAACTAAACTTGGTTTTTTTTCTCAGAAAATCTGCTGGAAGCTCCAGCCACAATCTGTGGTTTAGTAGTTATGGTTTCATGTACTCAAACTAATGAGCTGTGAGTACCAACATGCACAAAACCTCTGCCCGTCTACACTTATTAAGCTGGAGACAACGGTTTTCAAATCATCCCCTGACCACTGGAGTAGATTAGTCTGATTGCTCAAGTCATTCAAATGTGCATAAATCTTAAACATATGAATAATGAACTGTAACTTGAGAAAAAAAACACTGACAGCGATGAATGCTGCTGTGCTGGTTCTGATGAGAAGATTCAGTTAAAAAAATAATAGCCATCTGTCACATAGAAATCATCATAGAATTTCTAAAATAAAAAAACCCTTTAAATTAAAAACGTATGGAGATGAGAAAAGAACTGATTTAGTAGACCTGTCGTCTGCTTGTATCAAACACCTCTTTATCCTTTAAGCTTAAATCTGTGCCATGTGTGCTCTCTCTTGTTTTGCTGCAACCACATCAAGTGAGAGAGCTGTTCTTTGTCATGCTGACTAGAAGCAGAGAGAGTGGCACAAATACTTAATTCTGTCCCGATGGAATAAGAACACTCATTTTATCCCGACACCTTGAGACTTGAAAGAAAAAATGAGATATATGCAGGCTGTCCTCACCATTCATCTTGTAAGTTTACAGGCTGGAGACAAGGAGACAAATGACTTGTAGAATAGAGGAAAGAAAACTATGCGAAAAGAAAAGAGAAAAGAAAAGGCCCAAGTCTGTCTGCTGTGTTTTCCAAACGGGGGTGTAAGCCAGTCAATTCTCCTTTTTGGTAGGAGAACACATTTGTTACACTGTGTTGTTGCTTTCACCTAAATCAGGGGTCTGCAACTTGTGGCTCTTGATCCTCATGCGTCTCGTTTGCCCCTCCACAGTGGCTCTCTGAGGGTTTGATCAAAAATTACATAGAAATGCACACGGTTATATTCTTTAACATTTTTATTGTTGTAAGGCTAGAGCAGTGTTTTTCAGTTTGCATGTTCTATAAACGTCTCTGCTCCAACACACCTGATTCAAATGAATGGCTCGCCATCTGACTTCAGCAGAGTTCGATAACGAGCTGATCATTTGAATCGGGGACACATCTAAAACAGGGCAGGGAGCCCCAAGAAACAGGACGGGAAAATACTGGCCGAGTGTCATTTTTCCATTCTCTGATTGTAAAAATGCATCACCACATGGAATAGTATCCGTACTCTCAAGATGTGATTTTGTTAATGAAAAGAATGAGCGTGAGCTGATAAGTGTGTTTTGCGATCAGGCCCAAGGGATGACTGCTGCATGGCTGGGGATGAACTTAAAATGATCTTAGTCCAAATTGAATTCAAACTAGTTTACATATTTTGTACTTCTACTATTTTAATGCTACACTGCTGCGAAACGTTTGATTTATTTTTAGTGTAGGCTACTTTTTATCATTTCCACAAACACAAGGAGGACTCAGATATGTTTGTCTAAAGTTCATATACCTACTATGTATAACTAGCCCACTGTCAAAAAAAAATTAAATGGTTATTTAAGCATATCAAAAAACATGATCAGCTAATTTAGACATTTGAAGTTGTGCACCTTCATCATTAGGCTTAAATGTGTTTTGTGGCACCAGACAGATGTTTATGGCGAGGAAGGGGGCAAAATGGCTCTTTTGACAGTAAAGGTAGCTGACCTTTGACCTAAACATAAAATACCAGACAGTTTATAAGCAAAGTGCATTGATTAATTATTTTGTCAACAGAAACCAGTGATGCAGCCAAAAAATAATTCATTTGAAACAGTTAAATCCTTCGAATAAAACGTATTCAACATGTCAGCCCTGAATAGTTGTTTATACGCCTGTCAAACGGATTTACATATTGTGTCAGTCACTTCTATAATTCCCCCTTCAGGCTTACATGTGTTATTTCAACCAGTGAGACACCCAGGAAGAGACGCAAAAGAGCCTCGCTCCGCACATGAAAAACATGAGGAGGTGCGTTATGTATTTTTTGTTTAATACAGTTTGCTTTAACCACACATCTGAAGGATTCTTGTTGCAACATGACACTTACACATCAACATTCTTCAAAAAGAGATACAGCTGGAGTTACTTTCGGACATATTTGACCACAACAAGTACAGCTGGAGAGTGGACTACAGTGTGACACCACCTAGGACTGTAAACAACTACAGCATTCTCTGTCTATGTAATCTTATGTGGCCACATTTTGGCCTATTTGGTGACAGGCCACAATAATGCACAGTGAAATGTCACATTCCGGCTGTCCTGTACATTTGATTACTTTTTCAATGTGACACACACATAGATTAACATGTTATTGCACTGAGCTACAGAGAGGCAAACGGTCAGACATCAGTGGAAGGAAGTGGGGCTCTTTCACCCGGAGCTTTCAGCACCGTGGACAGCTCCTCATGCAGCCCCACTGAATGAACAGTGACACTCAACCTGACCGGGTGAGCGCGCTGAAACGGTTTCAGTGTATGGATTCATTCAGGCTGTGTTCACTGGGTGAACTTCGGCTCATGTTTGACAAGCTCGCCATGAGGGATTTGACTTTGTGTGCGTAATAGTTCCTCAGGTTGACCGAAGGCACCTCTTTTATCCCCTCGTCGAAATCACAGCTCCTCATCGCTATTTCCAGCTGTTTTTGTCTCTTGTAGAACAGAGAGAATTTATTGAAAATGAGCGTAATCGGAAGCACTACTACTAAGATCCCAGCCAGAATGCACGCCGAGGCGGTCAGCTTGCCCGCTATGGACACCGGGACCACATCTCCGTAGCCGACGGTGGTCATGCTGACGGTGGCCCACCACCAGCACGCAGGGATGGTGGAGAGATCATCGTTGTCCTCTTTCTCCACCGTGTAGGCCATGACGGAGAAAAACGACACCCCGACGGCCAGGTAGAGAAGCAGCAGGCCCACTTCCTTGTAGCTGTTCCTCAGAGTGGCCCCCAGGGAGCGCAGTCCCGTGGAGTGACGGGCCAGCTTCAGGATGCGGAAAATCCTCATCAGCCTCAGCACTTGCGCAACGCGGCCCAAGTTGGCCAGCGCCGGGCTGCTCTCCACCACCAGGTTTATGAGGAGTGTCAGGTAGAACGGAAGTATGGACACCAGGTCTATCACATTTAACGGATGCTCGAAGAAGTGCACAAGATCCGGCGCAACCACGAACCTGGCGACCAGCTCCAAAGTGAACCAGCCGATGCCAAAGTGCTCCACAGTCTCGAAACGGGGGTCCTCTGTGGGTTGCCCCTCACTGTCCAACAGGCTGAACTCGCTCATGCTGTTCATGCACATGGTCGCGATGGAGCCGAGCACCACCAGGATGGAGAGGATGCTGATGATGCGACTGGCCACGGAGTAGCCGGGGTTATCCAGCATCAACCAGACGCGCCTCCGCATGCTCCCGAACAGCTGCTTGTCAAACTTACTGGCGTCGCTGTAAAACTCCAACAGCTCGTCAAAGGAAGAAGTGGTGCTCCCTTCATCGCTTCTTTCCTCCCAGTCGTCCCGGTCCTGGTCCATTTTCCTACAGTGGTAAGCGCTGCTGCAGCAGGAGTCAATGAAAAACTCATTGATGCCCCAGTACTCGATCTCCTGGCTGAAGGAGAAGATGCATAGCTCGGCCATAACGTGCAGCCGCCCCGTGTTGTAGAAATTCAGCACGTAGGGGAAGAGTGCTGGGTTTCTGTCAAAGTAAAACTCTTTCTCTGTGTCGTCGTAGTCGTCGCACAGCTCCAGTATTGACTCTTTGGACTGGCAGTGGAGTAAACGTGCAAGCCTCGTCTCGGGGAACCGGGAGAGGGTGTCGTACTGGAGTCGCTTCTTGAAGCCGCCCACGTTGATGCGAATGGCGGCGTTGTCATCCATGTGAGCCCCGCCGGCCGCTTTCCCCAGGGCCTGACCTGTCATGTCTAAAAGGAGAAGGACACGCACACACACGGCACACAGCAAGAAAGACAGAGTGAATGACAGAATCACTTTGGTTCAAAGAGAAACAAAGAGAGAGAGACAACTGAGAGAGAGACGTGCACTCCAAGAGAGAAGATACGGCGTTATTTTAAATTCAGTGTAATCGAATAAACGCTCCACTTCATAAAGTAAAAGAACAAATTTCTGACACACTTGTTTTCTGCCAAATCATACAGAATTGCATTAAAAGCGCTGGTTGGTTTTTATGAAACAAACGCAAGCGCAAGAACAAAGGACTTACTTTCCAGTGCGACCAGTTCACCGAACCCTCCTACAGGGAGACTCCGCATCTCAACTCCGGTGACGGCATATCGCAGTTTGTGGCCAAGTTGTGGCCCTAAACTAAACACCGAGACCTCCGGAGTCCAAACAGGCGCGTCTCCGTCAGGCTGATTTTCTCAGCTCGCGCAGAAGAGAAGGAAGCCTCTTCATCCGAGGGGAGTCTGCGCGCGCGCTGTCAAATATGATGCTGCCTCCAGACAGAAATAAACTCTCCTTCGTCAAAGATGCCCGGAGGCTTTCATCACTGGAGCTGGTGGTCCTCACAGCCTGGGTCCGCCACCTTCAGCTACAGGTACCGGCTGCGTTTAGAGCTGCAAATTCTGGAGCCATCGGAACTGATACACGCCCTGACAGCCGCTTTCGTTTGAGCGAGGAATTTCCTCTCTCTCTCTCTCTCTCTCTCTCTCTCTCTCTCACGCTTTCTTTTCTCTATCTGTTGCTGTGCAGCAACACGTAGCTCTCCCCCTGCACCGCCCTCCCGAAAGGGCATCGTAGCCTTCTGAAGGGAGAGGCGCATCTCCGAGAAGAGAGGGATTCACCAGCAAACACTAAGTGAAATCCAACTATGATCCGTTTCCAGTATCAATGTAAAGTAAGGGCTTGATGCCAGGAACCTAATTCCATAAGCTTCATGTTACTGTAGCTATATGACTGCTATGCCATATGGACAGACATTAATGCAATGTGATATGAGGCTGTAATGAGATCACAAGACAGTTCCAAAGAATTAAATAAGGTATTAAGATATGGACGTTACCATGAGAGATTATAATGGCCACTCTGTTAAAGGGTTACTCCATCAGTTCAGCAGTGCACTTCCATAAAGTTGAAGGACTCACAAGAGGCGCATTACAAAAAAAAAAGGATGGTGGAGATACCTTGATGGGTCAGGCGAACGCCCATGATGCAACTTGGTTTGATGCTTTTATTAGACATTTCCTGCTCGGCAGATGCTCTGGAACTGACACCCCCAAATGTGTCATCGCCAAGCCCACACCACGACAACCCCGATGACATCATCAGGGGTTCGGACTTCACGTAGCTCGTGACATTGCGCAACTGTGTTTGCACGCTGAAAAGCACTCCTCTGAACTTCAGATCTAAAACCTCAGAATGAAACTAAGCCTTTTCGGTACCATAGAAACAGTATGAGCAGCCTGTGAGAACATTCCAATGAAAAGCATTGCTGTTGTGTTTTTTTATGTTTTTGTGAGTGTGTGTGTAAATAAATGTTTGTCTGGACATGTGAGGACTGATGCTTTCATGTAAAGGTTACAACTGATTGTTGAGTTGACGATCATCGATCACACACCCGCTGTCATGCTGTGGGGATCAATAGAATTATGACATTCAAACTGCAGATGTCTCCTCACTACAGAGTGTATAAGAACACAGAAAAAATGTATGTGCTTTCAACAGTGACCGTCACCGGTTTCTCCACTATTACATGAATCTTCATCAATGCAGTGGCAACGACGTAATTAACAGCTCTGTCTGGCACAACACAGAGACAGTGTTAAAGCTGTGGCCTTGCAGAACAGCCTTGTTTTATTGATTAAGTGCTGAAGGTTTTCTTTTGCACGCCCCAATATGTCTAGTAAAGGTGACAGCGGCTGCAGACAAAAGCTGCCTTACACAAATTCTCTTTGCTGCGTGCAACAGCAAGCTCCTTGTCAAAAGGCTTTTTACACATAAGAAAGACATGATGCTGGCAAACTGTTACATTCAGAACTACCCAACATTACATTCTAACCTGGTGAGGTATGGAAAACTTAAATGCCAGTTACAGTAGAATTCCTACATAGAAGTCAAACTGGTAGTGAGTACGGTCACACTTTATTTTTTATAGTCTGTCTGTTGACACTCTGCGAGTTATCAGTAGATAATCAGTGGCATGTCTACGGTGTGTCAGTTAACATTCAACAAAAGTGTCGGTTGACTGTCAATATGTTTGGTTGCAACAGGTTATTAACCAATATTCTACTAACTATACTTTGAGTCAACATCTTTGAGTTGACTATCAACTGCTGTAAGTTGAAAATCAACAGTGTGAAGTCAACAAATGATCAGGAGCATAATAGTCTATAGGTGACTGTCAGCAGACTGTGAGTATTTGTACGCATGTGTTAAGACTTTCCAAACAAAGTGGAAAACAGCTGAGAACAGTAGAAAGTCTATCATTAATATTATATAACCTATCGATAGAACACATTCATGCAGTAATTATATGTGACACACATATTAACCTATTTTGTCAAGTGAAATGGTTTAGGCACCAAGGGGTGTGCGTGTTGCACTGAAGTGAAGTGGTTTGTGGTCATATGTTGTCTGACTGTAGACCACCTGAAATGCTCCTTATAGTCAACAGCAGTTAACTGAACGCATGTTACTTGTCTGTTGTTAAATATTAACTAACACACTGTCGACATATTAAATATTTACTGATAATATGTTGAGTGTCAACAAAGGACTATTAAATTAAAGTGTTGTTGTGACTACATATATGCTACTTAAAACTGTGCTATGGAAGTACAAGAGTGTATGTTGCATAATGACTGATGGGGCCCATTTTTGCCCAAGATCTTATGGACCTTCTACAGAGGCTCAACGGAGAGCGTCCTTACTGCGTGCATCACCGCATGGTCTGGGAACTGCACTGCCCTCAGCCGCAAAGCCCTGCAGAGGGTCGTGCGGACAGCCCAATGCATCTGTGGAAGTGAGCTTCCCTCCATCCAGGACTTGTACTTTGAATGGTGAATCGGGAAAGCCTGCAGGATTTTAAGAGATTCCAACCGCCCCAGCTGGACTGTTTCAGCTGCTGCCGTCCGGAAAGAGGCTTCGCAGCCTCAAAGCCCAGACCTCCAGGCTCCGGGACATTTTTTTTTCATCAGGCAATCAGGCTCATGAACAATAAACACTAACGGTCCACGTACGGCCTGTCTGACTGTGAGACACACACACACGCTGCTGTGCATACATATGCATGCATCATGCAAACAACACACATTTGCACTTTACACACACTACACACTATTCTTTTTTTGTTGTATTTCACTATTGCTATTTTATTGCCATTTCCATTTCCCTTTTGTTATTATTATTATTGTTATTTTATTCTTGCTATTTTTAATATTGCTGTGATGTTGAGATGCCAAAACCCAAGAATTTTTTCTCCCTTGTACTTGCACTGTATGATGGGATGTAAAAATAAAGACTGTTTCCTTCCTGGGATTTGAACTAAGACTGCCTGGAGGAAAACCAGGAATCTTTACTGCTAGACCATATGGGACCAATACTATTAACAATGTGCTGTAAACTGTGACCCATTAGTTAAGACCGGGTCATGAGGTTTAAATTGAATACGGCAACATCTTTCTTTGAGGAGTTTTACTGTAATTTGGTGCTATATGTTATGTACACTGGGGGAAAACAGAGTCTGTTTGGATTGTTAGGTTTAAGCATTTGAAAAAACACGTGCCAGTTTTCAGTCCCAGCACACACTTTCATGTAGCTGTCCTAAAGGTTGCAGAACTACCATTTTATTTGGTTAAATGAGAAGACCCCCTCCATAGCTTCCAGTGATTCTTCAGACAGTGACTGTACTAATCTCCTTTTTCTGATGGACACCATGTTTAAGACTGCAGGCTTTGACTGGATCATTATAAGCAATTTCCTACTTGCTCAGCTGAATTGCACGACTTGTTTGGAAGTATAGCTATAGGCTGCAGGCAACAATGAATCTGTTTACCCATAAATGGGATCTTTCACTCTCAGATTTCTTATTCTCAGGCAGCCAAAACATTAATATTTCATCACTTTTTCTTCCTCCTAACAATTGGAGCTTAACATGAGCATGTAAACCCATGAGATTATGTGTACAGATTGGGCCTTTACTGTGATATTCACACATGCCGTCTCCTCATTCTGGATGCTTTTTTAGGATTAAAAATGAATGCTGATGCTTTTCAGGTACTCCTTATACGGTATTACATATTATATTATAGGCCTCTACAGATCCTCACCCTAACACAGCAGCTTTGCAGGATTTTGAGAGATTAACAAGAGCCTTGCAAGCACAAACAACTACTCCCTGCTGATTACAATATAGTGAAATTACAGACTTTTTCCCTTTTAATAGCCCTCACTTGTGGGATCCATCTGTGGTTGTGTGGGAATGTTTTGCCTTGATTATAATCCTATTTAGTCTATTATTATCCTCATCCAGCAAGGTCTGTGTATCATCCTCTGTTCCGTCAGATTTCTTGATATTGTGATCGGTATTATTCTGATTATTTCTCATCATATTTGCTCACTGTGTGGGAATGCTTTAATCCCATGTAGGCAACATGTCTTCACAAAGGCGCATTTGGATGTGACAGGTCCTTGGATTACATTATGAGGCGACAGTCGGTGTTTTTTCGTTTACCTGCTGGGAAATGTTCATTTTCTGATCTGACTTAGGTGGATATAATGGGTGCCTTCTCGCTCTGCCAGCTCCATCAGTCCTGAATGGTATCTCTGACAGCACACACACATACCTCCCCAGATTTCATTAGTGTGGGTGAAAGAGCTTGATGTTTGTAATAACGAATGTCATCAGGACTTTGTTCAGGATTACTGAGGCGGTTCGTTCTAAATTATTTGTGCTAACCAGACTATCATCAGTAGATTATCCACTTTCTGCTTTTCATTGAACTGGGTGGCTTTTATGCCTTCTTCTCCCACATGGTTGAGCTTAATGTGCTGCTTTACGGAGGAGGAACTCTTCTTCAGCTTAGCCTTCAACATGTCTGCTTGGATCTGCTCTCTAATAGCAAACCCTGCTTTTCAAAGAAGTCCTTCTGTCTCACTGTAAAGTGGCATATTTGCTGTATTAAACAATCAAAAACCACCAGCGATACTCAGATAATTTATTGAGGGAAAATACTAATGCACCATTGTAAAATACTCTATTACAAGTTAAAGTCCTGCATTCAAAATGCAGTTCCAATACACTGAAATACTAAGGTATTTTTAGCAAAGTATACAAAGTAAAAATACTAATTCCAGTGTTATACATTATTAAATAAGATTTTGTATGTTTGTGTTGATGCATTGATGCATTTTGAAAGGGTTTTATTGTTGGGGCTGATCTCTGTGAATCTAGTTTGCTTATTTCATAAACATTTGAGTGATTTATGTCAGTTTGTCCCTGCCTAGAGGTCAGGCATCCTTCAAAGGAGTCGTGAAATTCAAAATGCGGTGAGAGAGGTCCTTAAACCATCTTGTGAAAATGTCTGAGAAGTCGAGAGGGGAAGCATTTTCCTTGTGGAACTGCTAACGTCTAACTCATATCTGAAATGTGACTTGGAGCACCGACAAGAGTGTCCTTGTTTAAATCAACTCAAAAGACAAAACTGTAACAGCTATACTGTGTAGTCTAGGCAATGCACTGCACTACATCATATATTTAATTCATTGATTTTAAAAGTGATTAGTAACGAGAGATGTCCAATAAATCTAGTCAAATGTTGTGAAGTTAAATATAATATTTTCCTCATCAAAGGAACAGTTCACTCAAAATAGAAAATTTTGTCACTGTGATGAAGTTTCTTACCTTACACCCGTAGTTCTCAACTGGGGGTCTGCGGACCCCTGGTGGTCCATGGTGCAAGTGCAAGAGGTCCATGAAATAATATATATAATATATAAATAGTATATATAATATATTAACAGTCACTGGGAACTTTATTTATCTCCATTGCAAAAGGTAACAGGCCTTTATTACCAATTCCCTCTGTTTGATATGTGTAATATTAGTCATATTTAATAAAAGACCTCATTTTGATCTGAACTCATCCTCCTTTAAGAGTTAGCCTACAATATTGTGCCGTTAATACAAAATTCAGCACTTCCTATATTCTTTTCAAATTAAGAGTCCTGCAGTGTTTCAGCGGACAGACACTACTGTTTCTTACTAATGTTTGCAGGAACATTTTGTTGAAAACTCACTGACTTGCAAAATTCAGCATACAGTACTTGAAATTAATTTACAAACAAACACACAGACGCTAGAAGAAGATGACAACTACCATTATTCAAAGAAGAAGAAAAAGACCACAAAGAACAACTCTGCAACATGGAGAAATGGCTAAAACGACTGTTTGCTTCAGACACCAGTCAAACAGACTCTGGGCCAGGGGAGACAAAAACACAACAGCAAGAGGGAAAAATAAATAAATAAACTATACATTTTTGACCTGGCTTGGATGGGGGGGTCAGGGGTCTTCAGGACTTCAAAAAATATGTAGGTGGTCCAGTACCCTAAAAAGATTGAGAACCGCTGCTTTACACAACATTTCTGGAGTTTCACACCAAAACAGTATCGCAGTGTGCTCCAGAACAACAGAACACTTGTTTTCAAATGTAACAACAACCAAAAAATGAGCATGAACATTTTTCTCGGGCGAAGCGTCCAGGAAAGAACACACTCGATCCATCTTTTTATAAATCGTTGCCGTAAAAAGAAGCAACCATGACAGAGAAATGGATCAAAAACAAAAATTCACTCATTCATCTCAGTTGTAGTCTCAGTCAGGCCTATTAAACTTTTGATCAATTTAACTGTGTGTATTCAGGTGTGTTAGAACTTTTTCCTGGCCACATAAAAAACTTCCTGCATTTTAAATCATCATCATTTGAATTCTGCACACTCTTGGCAGGCTTTCATTCACATCTCATATCTTTTGATGAGCCGTGAGCCCTGTTATAAATTTAATCATAAAATAATAGACAGTTTTATTGTCATTTCACAGTCCCAACAGCTGAACAGTAGATAACGGAAATAAAATGTCCTCAGTATTAAAATGATGTATGGCTCGAATTTCAAGCTCTGACTATAAATCATTTTTTGTCCTTCTGAACAAAACAATGCAGACTTTGAGTGGATCGATGGTTCAGAAACAGTTTAAAGTGAAGCTTGCAATATGTTTCAGTTAAGCTGATTTGTGTTGGAGCTCTTGAGATGATTCATAGTGGGTGTTTGGAGACTGGCTGATGGAGTTACCGTGTCTCAATGAGAGAGTGCTTTGAGCTCCGAGGGGACCAATCAATTACAAAGTTTTTAATCATTCTAACAGTTTAAAAACTTCATTTTCAAGTCTCATATTCCATAAACATTTTCACACGGTCAAGAGGAGACAATCAATCAGCCCATTTATCCACTTCAGAGGGTCAATGTGACGTTTCCTTCGGACTCTCAGTAAGTGTAGAGAGAGATGGAGGATAGAGCGTAGACGGATGGGACAGAATAAAAGACATGGAGACCTAAGAAGAGGATGTGGCTCTCTCCATCTCCTCTTTCCTTCAAAGCCTGAGGTGCAGGCTCAAGTGAGATTGTGTAGGAGTTTTTTGTGTCGACTAAATCTGCTGCACCCTATCTTTTGCTTGGCTGCCTTTATCGTTCTCCCTCCTTCCTTTTCTTTCTTCCCAATCCCTTGCTGTCTTCATGCGTTTCTTTCCACATTTTACTTCCACTCGTTTACTTCTCTTGGCTCTCTTTTATTCCTCTCTTGTATTTCCTGACTTCGATCCTCCTCCAAAGTTGAGGTCAAGCTTCAGCAATATGATAACCTCGACATCAGGGTGTCATCTAAAGCAATGCTCGAGGACTTCATAAAATACCACAGACCTTATTCATGACGAGAACTGTCGTTCAGCACTCAGCCTGAATCCCTGCCAGCACCGATGGATAAACCAGCAGTCTCCAGAGGTGTACAGAAATAGTAAAAAAGGGAAATCTGTTTAGTCATGTTATAAATAAAATTTGCTTTCATTGTCTCCCCTCTTCCCCTTCACACCACAGTAATCACATCAAATGGGCCTCGATTACTATAGTAGAGGAAGCTAGCTGACTCAGGACACAGCACAGACACCAAAGGTGTGTTCTGAATAGCGATGGAAACCAGCTCTGAGAGTTAGCGTGTGGGTGTCAGCACACTAATTACGCATATAACATATTAACAAGCTAATTCGCTGCGTCCATCTGACAGGAAGCTATGTGCTCAACATGATGAGCACTAATTGGCACTGATGTCAGCACCGGACGACTCAGGATGTTTGGATGGCAAAGGCAAAAATAGGAAAAAGGGCACCTGTTGTATGTGGTGAGGGCACTTGTCCTCACCACACACAACAGGTGCCATTTTTTCGAACACTGGGGCACCAGGTGTATGTCAGGTAATAATGTAGCAACTGCACTTAAACACAGAACTAGCTAGTTAGACAGAGCTGGGCCAGTGTGTCCTTCAGCTTCTCTGGGTAATGTTAATGCTCACACCTGACTTTGCCTTTACCCTTTGAGGATGAAAGGACTTCTAGTACTGAGTCATTGTTGACCTCTCTCTCACCTTTATTTTAATGTGAATCAATAATGCTTTTCCTCGTTCAACTGCTACACGGGTTCAATAAACTATAACTGTACCTGGTGCGCAAAATCCCTCTACCACAGTCAGAAGGGGATAGAAAGAAAAACGATATGTCTGTGACTGCAGGCCATGCTTATATGTCATACTGAAATAGAATATTTTAATCAGGTAGTTTGTTTGGCATTCAGTTATTACACTGAATAATACTTAATTCAAAAACTTCTAGAACTGGACCTGAATGCAAGCATCTGGCGTTGGAAGTCCAAATGCTTGTTCAAATAGTTGTTGAATTCTTTCCCACTTCTTTCTCCCTCTATCCCTTCCAAGTTATTTATTCTGTATTTACCATGAAGATCTGGTCCATACTAAGCAGGATGTTTCAATCAATATATGCAATCAACCTGAGGTTTGCTTTTTTAAGTCCAAAGACTGTGTGAAAAACTTCTCTATACTTATCCTTATTTCTTTGGAGTGTGAGTTATGTGATAGTAATACAAATGTAGGTGTGCCCCTCAGA
>JAQLOL010000025.1:25330437-25350809 GCA_029783665.1 Naso thynnoides
ATAAAATGAATGATGAAATCGATGTATGAAATGAATGAGTGAATCGATGTATTTTGTGGGAAATAGGGGCAGGGCTCTGATAAGCTATTAGCTTCTCCCGTACCCTTTTCGGCCATTTGCTGTATTGTAAATACTGAAATTGTGTGTGATGAAGTCTCATTATATGAACATGCCCGAAATAAATTTAAAAAAAAAAAAAAAAAAAAAAAAAAAGTTCAGTGACACAAAAGAAAACAAATGCACTTTATATTCACACTTTCGATTTCCATGTGTCCTCTGTTTCAGTGTGTCCAGTTTAAGTTAATGGCAGCTACATCGGTGTGGTTGTAATTATCAGATACCATTCAAATAAACTGGAAAGAAAATTTTGAATTAAATTGTTTTGACTCAATTTGTCAGTTAAATTATCAATATAATGAAATATGATGTATACAGACTACCCAGATCGTACACAATAACTCTGTATTTTACATTTTTAGAGAACTATTTTAAATATTGCAATATATCGCAATATGAATTGTATTGCAGTGTATCTTGATGCAATCATATCGTGACCCATGTCATGATAGGTGTATCGTGATGCGCATCGTATCGTGAAGTTCTTGCCAATACCCAGCCCCACTATTTTCGCATCTTTGCTGTCTGCTTTGTTGTATTAAAGATCATCAGAGAGAGATTTTGTGTTTTTCCTTTGTCATCCTTTTAGAATAAGGATTTGAGCTGATGTGGCCAAATGTAAGCTTCAACTTTATATTAGTAATTGGCAGTTAAGTAAGAGTGCATCTCTTAAGTGAGAGTGCATCTCTGGTGATGTTGCAAAAGTAATGCAACTAGTAGTAACTAATTACCTTCAGCAATGGGTAATTAAGTGAAAGAAGGCATTACATTTTAAAGAAGCAACTAGTAATGTGTAATACATTACTTTTTTGAGTATCTGCCCCAACACTGCACAGGAAACACTAGACACCAGAGTGAGGAATTAAGCAGGGCTTTAGTTTTTTATGTTTCTGACTGACACACCTCTAGAGATAGAATTTACATACAGCATATAGCATTTAATCATCCTGAATATTTCAATATTTTTTTGGTAAAATAAATGATTTTGTCATTTCTACCTAAAATTAACCCTCAGACAGAAACATTTGCTAATAAAACAGTGTTGTGCTCTACAGTCAGTGCTTAACATCTATGTGGAGAACCTGTCTGTCAGGCCACGACTCCACGGTAATCCCATGCGTGACATGCTGGGTGTCTCTGACATATTGAGCTGTTTATGCTGCGTGGCTAATCTCCTTATGATGGTGGCAGAGCCTGTACACAAACTACCAACTGCCTGTCTGACAGTTTTTCAGTATTTTCCAGCAATTTTTTACGTTCAATTAGTCTGTCTCTGTGTGCGTGCCATTGCCTGCACGCCCGTCTGGCTGGCTGGCAGTGGCTCACTGCAGTCGAGTCCAAAATCTCGAGGCAAACACAGCTGCCACAGCTGGCACTCCTGAAGTACTGGTGGAATATATAACAACATAACTACAGAAAATGGTGTAAAATTAGACACCTCGAGGTGTGGAGGACCTCCAACAAGGCAGCCACATTGTGTTATGTAAACTGGCTTCCTCACTGTGACAGACTGCTGTCACTTGCATATCTATTATCAGCCTGTCCACTTGCTGTTTGTCTGCGAGTTTGTTGTTTTTTGTCTCAGGCAGTTAGTCCGTCTGTGTGGCGATCCATCTGTGTATCTGCTTGTTTATCTGCATGTCTGTGTGTCGGCATGCATATCTGCCCGTCTCTGTGAGAGCCAAATGCTGTAAGTTTATTTGTCTCCCTCGGTTCGGTGCATATCCTAGGGAAACATTAAGGAGACTAATCTGAGACTCAGCTCATGTGAAACTGATTGCTTTTCTGTGTGGCAGTTTTTGACAATGATATTGATGAATGGGTCAGTGAAGACGGCGGCACTAGTGTAATTTGATGCTGGTGTTATGAAGTCCTAATGAGCTCCATTTATCTGAGCTGGCTGACAGATTTTATCAGGCTGATCAATATAAACATGCCAAGCATCGTATGTGTCTCATATGTACACATATCTTTTTATGTGTTCTCCTGTATAGTCTTACTGTGTGCACATGTGCGTGACTGACTGCATATGTCTTTGGTTGCATGTGTATATACAATATAATGAGCAAATACAGTGAAACTGTCACACTGCACACTGTATATGAATACAAGTACTCTTTATCTCACTACTCTTCGATCATAGTACAAATATTAACAACCAGCAGTGTAGTCTATTGCGGTATTATAGATGTTATTGGTATTTTTATCAGGTCAGTATTCTATCAAGTACATGACCTTGCTTGTGATGAGCCAACTTCTTGCATCAAAAAGTAAACCAATCCAGAAAATGGCTGAACACTTTATGTTGTTATTCTCAAGGGAATTGCTTTGATTGTTATGTTATTGTAATCTGCAGTTTAAATAATTTGGTGTCTAGACTGTGGTAAATTGCTTTTTCAAATATATTCACTGTGTGTATGAGACCTAGTCCTGCTTGACTGAACAGTAAGTGTGGCATGTTTTATTAGCAGTTAAGCTAACAGGAATATATATTTTCCCTTTCCAGCCAGCGCTGTCATCTCTGTGATTTTCCTCAAGGAGATGGTGCGTGCATCTGACATTGTTGGTAAGCACAAACATATCATGTATCACTGGACAATACTGGCCCATCACAAATGTGTCTGTATGGGGATATATGTTCTCCAATATACACTAATCTTAAACTGTTTTTAAGGCCGAAAAAATGCTTGGTGTAAATTTAAAATGGTGTAATTATGTCTTTTGTCCTTTAGAGGGCAGTCCATTATTTAAAAAAATTAATATGGGAAGTATTTACTGTTGAACATGTTGAAAAAAAGTTTGTTAAAATGTAAGATATTCTGCCTCCATTACATATCTTTGTTAGTATTTGATAACCACAT
The DNA here is from genome assembly GCA_029783665.1 of Naso thynnoides. Lineage (NCBI taxonomy): Eukaryota > Metazoa > Chordata > Actinopteri > Acanthuriformes > Acanthuridae > Naso > Naso thynnoides. Next base: position 25,333,416 of record JAQLOL010000025.1, read on the forward strand.
TGAGTGATATTTCACATATTTAATGTAGGTTATCGTAATTTTCTTGCTCCCCAATATCGTTATCGGCATCGGCCCCAGAAACTGCATATCAGTCAGGCACTAGTTCAAATATATAAAAAGGAATTTTCTAGATTATTTCAATGTCTGAGCATTCAGTCAGAGGAAATATATTTCAGTTTAACTGCAATAGAAATCAAATATTTAAACCTTTTTAACACTAGTTAAAAAGTGTAATTGCTGTGTGTTGCTGCCAGGGAAAAGACCTGGCAAAGTCCTTTCAACAGATCATTTTATTGTTTTATGAAAAGCTCTTGTTTGTCATAATTTGTAGGCCCTGCTGCTGAATGACATGATACAGCGAAGCTCATGACAATGACCAATATTACAGCTGCTAGATTGGACATGAATTCTGCACAGCCGCACATATTGTTGGAATAATCATCAACGATTTTTGACAGTTTTGCTACTGTCTTGTAATTGCTTGATGGCATTTTCAGCCACATATTGGAAACATTTAATTGCATGAATGTTTTATTTACAGAGGGAAAATCACTGAGAGCAAGCTGTTTCTCAGCAGTGCCACTTTTTCAAAGAATTATTCAAACCATCAGCAGATTTAAGTTGTAGAAGATGACGAAAATGGATGAAACTAAAAATTACAGCTGCATTCAGCTTGTGGAAGCATTTCTGTGAAAAAGATAAATTGTGAGTTTACCAAGTTCAGGAGTGTGCTGTTCTAAAGGTGAGCTTAGAGTCAATAGTTCTGCCAAACCAATCTAAAAAACCCTTCCACTACACTCTCACCTCTCTCTGCTCTCTCTCTTTGATAGGTGGCACCCTGGCAATAACAGGAACGTATCTCCTGGTGACCTTCGCCCCCCACACTTCCACACACATCACAGCCCATTTGGTCCAGTACTATGCCGTCAGCTGGCACTTCCTGCTTTACCTTGTATGTAACCCGTAAAACCCTCCTGAGTCCACTAATAGTGTTAGCACATTCTTGTTGCCTTGGAGCAACTGTTTGTACATCCAGTTGGCTTACTTTATATTACTGTGTACTTATAGCAGCCAACCAGGACACTGTCCTCAAACATATCAGTGTATATATAGAGCTCCTGGTGTTAGCTAGCTTCTCCCAACCTTTAACATCAATGTTAAGATGGGCAAGAGGAGGATTACTACTACTCTCAAGGGATAATTAGTGTTAAAAGTGTTAATTTTATATCCATCGTCTGTCCAAGAGTTGATGAATAACATGACTTCTGAGGATGATGTCATTAATCTTTTCACCCCGGACAGTCCGTGTATCATTTGTTTATTTGATATTCAGTGGAGGATGCCAAATCAAAAAATCAAAAAATTACTTATTTCATTATTTGTTTATGAATGTGATACCAAAAAAACCCCAAATAACTCTTTGTTTTTGGACCTTTGATTTTATACTGTGATCAAAAATGGAACATATAAAAAAATGGACCAGGGTCCAATTTAATTTTGATGTTTAATATTTCCAATTTGCTTCGTGTTTCTGTTTATTTTTGTGTTCAGGCTGTTATAAGCACAGGCCATTTCAAAATTAGGCTACATAGAAATGAAAGGGATATTTTTATGACTTAAATTTCTATTTATGAAAAAAAAATGCTGCTGCAAATCAAGTAGAAAAATGCTCACAGAGGTACTTGGGGACATGTAGAGCAAGAATCTGGCGAACTTTTGTGATTGGGTTTGACGCTCCTCCAGCCATTCAGACGCTTTACGTTTCTGAGCGATGTAGACGTGCACGTGATTGTTGCACACTTGAATAACCTGGATTACTCTGTTACTTTACTTTATGATATCAGATAAAATATGAAATTACATCAAATACATTATATAGGGGTGATCTTTTGTATATCACAATGTACTCTTTTTTTTTTTTTTTTTTTTTAACCAACTGAGCCACCAAGTGCCCCATTACAATGTACTTTAATGAACTGCTTATTTCTGAACATTAACTTCGTATCCCAAAGGATTTTTTAGTGCAGATAGCGTTATCGCTGCTTTCAAAAAGAGTACATGACATTACAGCTGTCAAGCATAGACATACCAAGACGAATCACACTAATGAAGAAGGGACTTCTGATTGACTTGTGGGTCACACAAATCGAAAACTGGAAATGTCAAAATCAAATTAAACTCTGTCCGTTTTTTAAACGTTCCATTTTTGATCTGTGTATAAAATCGAAGGTCCAAAAAACAAAGCAGGGTTAGGGTCAGGGTTACTTGTTTTTTTTCTATCGCATTCATAAACAAATAGTGAAATAACAAGTCATTTTTTGTATTTTTTGATTTTGCATTCTCAACTGAATATCAACTGAATGAAATACACATGGATTCATGACCCCTCTCCTGTTCCTCTAGTTGTTCTAGCTCAGATGATAGAGCTCAGTGCAGCTCTTAAGTTTCGTGAGGTTTAGGAACTCGGTGGAGAGTTTGTGAAATCTAAGTTTGTCAATATTTTTGCACTCAGTACCAAAAATTACTGCCCTCACCTCATGGTCTGTGAGTACATTAACACTCACCCGTGTGCTCTCCTCTTCCCATTTTGCTTCAGGCAGAGAAGTTATAAACATAGCTGTTACCATAGTGACAGATCTGGTACAGAGCTGAAACAAAGTGGTTTGCTAAAAACCTTCTCACAAAAATGTAAATGTAAGCTCCTAGTGTTAACACTGGCCGAAAACACCTTAGATGTTTTTCAAGGGAGATTTCTGCAGTGGAAGGTCACATCCTGCTGCTTTTCCATTGATCACAGCAGTCCCGTGACAGCAGCCGAGAGCGAGCTCTGTTTTTCCACCTCTCAGGTTCAACTTTTCTTGTAGAGCCACGGTGCTTTGAGTAATTCAAGAGTGAGGAGTGAAGAGAAGCACTATTTTGTGCTCGAAAGTGTGCCACCTTTGATCTGTTGTTCAGGAAACGACTAGTAGAAGTCGTGAGCACCGCTGAGGATCTGTAACCTATTGCACTTCTTTCATGTAGCTGCATATTTTTCATTTTTCATTGTATTTACTTCTTCCGACCAAAAAAAAAATCCTTCTATGAATCTTAAAGGACAGAGAGATGTTAATTCAAGTTCTTATTTTATCCACCTCACACTAATATTATAACACCAACTTCCTCTCCAAAATCCTCACCATTCCTCTCACTGTCTGTTGGACGACCATTTATCTGCACATAATCCATTAAAGCAGGCACAGATGAACCTGAAAGGATCACAGCTAGCAGCTCATCAGGGGTGCTAGCCAGTGGTGTAAACAGTGAATGTGTGCCCCGGGTAGCAGCGTCATCATTATTCACCGCACAGCATTTCTCTCGACCATATTCCACATTCCACTCTACATCTAGTCCTCTTGTTGGAACCAATGTAGATACACTCAAAGAAAGGAGAAACAACTACGAGGAAAAGAGAAATATGCCAGCACATATTAGGAAAACGCTGACGGATGGGCAGACAGACAGATGTTTTCAAATTAAGATTGTCTTGCTGCCCCTGGCTGCAGTGATTGATGGTGTGTGAAAGAGAATTCTGTTTTCCATTTCTGGCAGTGCATTGTGAATACTTATTCGCTAGTGGAGGAACAAGCTCTAACAGTATGGGATTAACTATAAATGAAGATTAATCAGAGGAAAATTAAATATCTATTAGACTTTGCATTATTTCCAGAGGTCATTCAGTGATTTCATTTGAAAGGGCTGTTGAACAGTTTCTGGTATCGTTCACGGGGGGTTCAGCGCTAATTGGTTTTCTCACAAATGATCCAGTTCTTTCGAAATTCATTTCCAAAAAGCAATAAGGAATAAGCCCGCTATTAAGCATATTTATAGAGACACAAGGATGGTCTGGAGAGACATTAAAGGTCAGCTTGCCCTTTTTTCCTCAGCGCTGCTTTTGTACTTCTCTCTTATTCTTAGTCCATTAGTGCTGTGTGGTGTTGCATCAGGGGTCCTTGCACACTTGAATGCTATTGGACTCCCAAGGACAGCCTTGGGCACTTCTCATTAAAGACCAATAATTCATTTCATTTTTCTGCCACGGTCATTTGTTTCAATTAAAGCGCGCTGCTCACTGCCAGCGTACAGCACTTTGTTAAATAGATAATACGGTCCGTAAAAGTACAATTTTCGTTTTCATTTTCTGTGCAGAGTTTGAGGAAATGGAATCTGCATTAATGACTGTGTAACCCCTGTCCTCTCACTCTCTCAACAGTTTATTGAGGTGGTCATCTTTTGTGTCCTGCTCTATCTGTACAAGAGGAGGAACGTGAAGCACATCATCATTGTGATGCTGCTGGTGGCCCTGCTTGGTATGACCAAATGGAAGCTGCCTGACTGAGGGCAGAGGTTATGAATTAAACCAGTTTAGGTACTCAGGGGTTGCTTTGTTGCCTAGTTACCAAAAAAAGGAACCATGCTCTTTTATTATTTCAGTAAAGAGCCGAGTAGAACAAGATGGGGGAAAATAATTCACTAGACCTCACTAGGAGGCAATTAACAACCCCCACACATTAGCATGAACCAATTTTGGAAGTTCTTTATTGCTGCAAGTTGTGCAACTAAATGAAGCTGAAGTGATATTTTTGCCTCTGTGTTGCTGCAGCCTCGCTCACGGTCATCTCAGTCAAAGCTGTCTCAGGGATGATCACAGAGTCAATAAAAGGCCAGCTGCAGCTCATCTACCCCATCTTCTACGTCATGCTCATCGTCATGGTCGCCTCCTGCGCCTTCCAGATCAAGTTAGTCAAGGTTTTCTTTTTCTGCTTCTGTGTACCTTCTTTTGTTCTCTTTCATTTTCATTTTTATTGCTCTAATCCCTCGTGTTCGCCTCAGGCTAGATGCAATTTTGGCTTTCCAGTTCCTGAACAGACAGAGCAAAAACATATATAGGACATGCTGACATTGTACCTGCAGCTCACCTTTATTATGATGGATGAATAGGCTGCTACACATTGTCTCTATTACCAGGGTCAATATATACATTGCTCCCCTCAAATGTTCTTTGCTTCTCTTGACAGATTTCTCAATCAGGCCATGAAAATGTTCGATGCCACGGAGGTGGTTCCTATCAATTTCGTGTTTTTCACCGCAAGTGCTATTGTTGCAGGTATGTCAGCCGTAAAGCTATCCATATCTGTGGGTCATATTTTACTCAAAGCCCTCTGTTTTCTTGTCAAAATAAGACAAATGATATTCTGTATTTTTGATTTTCAACAAATTCCATGAACAGACCAAAACCAGCCATGCATTAATCCAATTCTGGTATCCTGTGTAGCTTGTTATTGCTCAATTGTTGTCAAAAAATTAGAAAACTAAAAACATCTTTGAGCCACACTGCTGCACTGGATGGTATGTGCATTTATAGCCACTATTTTGACTCGATCACACATTGTCTGAATGCAAAGAAAAAACCCCAAAAAAACAAACAAACAACAACAAAAATAAGGCTAAATAATTTTGCTAAACATAATGTGTTGCTAAAAAAAACTGTCCCCAAAAAACTCTATTTTTACAAACAGCGATAAAGAACGGAGAGAGTTGACGTAAGTGCCAACATGTGTTCATTTGGTTATATTTTACACTGGAAAATCCAGCCACCAGTAAAGAGTTGATGTGTAAGGAGATTCGATTTTCCTAGATTTTAGTGAGTAAGTTGCTGTTGCACTGCTGTTTTTTAGTGTTTTATTTAAATCCTTTTATTTGACTAAATTATGATTGCAACTTAGGTTTTAAAGGAATTGTTGTTTTTAATGCTGGTATCAGTCAGTACTCCGTATCAGCTGCTATGCAAGTATGGGTATGGGGATTGGTATCAGGAAGGAAAAAAATGGTATTGATCATCTCTAACATAATTTATTCATGTTGAGTTGTGTCGCTAAAAACTGCAGTGGCCCTTTTTTTAGGGAAAAAAAACTTTAAAAATGGGTTAAAATCATGTTAACAGCCTTGTCTGGATTAGGCTTTGAGCTAAACTTTGGCATGATAGTATATTTATAAACAATGATGATGTTTAACAGCAGTTATAATGTTCACCATCGTTCTTTAATAAGCATGCTAACATTTGCTAACTAGCATTGAACCCAAAGCCCAGATAAAGCTAAGGCTGATGGAAAAGTGTGGAGTGTAGTCAGTCTTTGGTCATTAACTAACATCTGAAAACAAAGCATTGTGAAGTTATTTTCAAATTAAAAATGACAATGAAAAGAGGCATTTATATATTTTATGAGTTGGTAATTTGAACATTTGATAATTTGGTACCAAATACAGACAGTGTTCCTTAATAAATTCCAGACAGTTACTTACATCAGCTAGAGTCGTGTGGTCTGGTTATCTGATGATACAAAAATGTAAAAGTCTATCTGTAAGTGAGCAATTTAACATCTAAGGACGGAATTAAATGGTCTTTTTTACAAGGATGTCTCTCTTTTCTCTACAATTTAAGTCAACCGAAAAAGTTTTAACCGGGAAAATACTCTGGAATCTTGAGGAAACTGTTCATAAATTATGAACGTGAGATAAAGATTCACATCTTCAGGAGGAAACAGTGGGTAGGCAGGGGAAATTAAAAAGTATTGCAAGGTTAATCTGTTAATTTTGGTTGTTTGGATTGCCTGCAATTCAAAAAAAAAAAAAAAAGCATTATCCTTTAGGAGTTGTTAGAGGTTAATTTTTCATCCTAGTTCAAAGTCAACCGTTTTGAGTAGGAAACACATTTTCTGATGATTTGCCTCAGATCTCGCTGCAGTAGGTAGCTAAATAATTCACGAATAATCGATTCATAAAGCAACACAGTTGAGTGTGGTACACAGTCAAGGTGGTGATTCACTCCTGTGAAGCACTTAATGGTCTTTGTTCAGCAAAAGCCCTACAGTATTTATAGCACGTGTAGTCTGCCAGGTCAGGTCTTTATTATCTTGTCAGTGACAGTGTTTTTTATTCAACCTGCAAGACATTAAAAAAAGGAAGGGACTCTCAAAAGCGTTTTTGTATTAAGGGAAAAATACAGCCTAAAAAATGTCATGATTTAAAACCATCATAATAAACCTCACATCTTTACATCCATTTCTTTGTTTGTTACACTTGTGAATATCTGCCAAACAGCTGGTGACATGACGTCACCAATTCGAGCTATTTTCAGTTTGCCGCTTCAGTGGAGTGTAAGAGCAGAAAATATTGCAGCAACAGTATATCTCACATCATGTTTTGGTGTCAGCCTCCTCTAACAGGAGAACACCAGCTTCTCTCTACCATTTTGCACTCAAGTCCTGTAATAACACGACATCCATCGAGGGAGAGCCACGAGGCGGATGGTGATTTGAGTTATTCTCACCTTTTCTGAGAATCTCCTCTCATATTGCTCTTGGTATTACTATTGCTCTCTCCGCCTACACGTAATTGACTGCATTGGACAACAAAGTGCTGATGCATTGTATCTGGCAGCATAAGAACATCCGGGGGTAGACTTCTCCTTTAAGAGCAGCTTTGATCCACACTGAAGGGAAAATATTGTTTTGGTCCCAACCACCAGAAGTGTTGTGGAGGGAAGTGTGTGTGTGAGCACAAGACGCACCGTTCTTTGCCAGCTTTAACCTGCCAAAATGATCACTGACAGGAAACTGATTTATATTAGATACTCTGAGGGTTAGTGGTCCTCAGAATGTTCTGTGTTGCTGCCACTCGTCTGTAAGAACAACATTATTCAATCATCAAATTTTCTCCTCATTCTAGCATGTTCTGCATTTTTCAAAGCACTTCAGATAATCTGTATTTTTTAATTTTATCTGAGGTGAAATGCATTTCATTGAGCTTTTTCATTTTGCAGGGATTGTATTTTACCAGGAATTTGAAGGCTTGGCTGTGCTGAACATTTTTATGTTTCTTTTCGGGTAAGTATTGAATAACACACCCATAAATGCAGCTACAAATGGCGGTGTTTATCGTAAGATGGTACCAGTTCTCCATGAAACTCTCTTCCAGCTGTCTTCTGTCGTTTCTTGGAGTTTTTCTCATCGCCCGAAACAGGCCAAAAATTAAGCAACAAGATCGCAATTTTATTGCAATGGACAGGATTCCTGGTAAGTTTCTAATCAACTCTTTGCACAAGACAGTGTACTGTGAATAGGGCTGGGCAGGGGTGGACCGGGACAAAAAAATCAGCCCTGGCATTTTTGGCCCAGACTGGCCCACTACATAATCGGTTGACACCACCTTCAATTACACCATTCTTGCAGCCTCCTTAATCATGCGTACTACAAGGGAGAGTCGTATTTCTTGATCACAGCTAATGACTAAAGCACAGAGTTGTGAACACAAGGACTAAAACTGACCACTATACACACATAGTAAAATGAAAAGGGGGGTTTTCAGTACCCAAATTCACAGTACAGTACAAAAATTCAAAGTCATCTTCAGAGACTCGCCCACAGTGGGCATCGGCCCACCAGGACAGCGCCCAGTATGCCAGATGGCCAATGGGTATCGTTAAAAAGAATTCAGTACCGGTTCCTGAATGACTCTTTTTTCAATACCAGTTTTACTGAATCTGTTTTAACAAACGATACATTACGCGTCCTTATGGTCAGCCTTGTCTCTTGGTATAATCTGTTTTTTTTTTCCTGCAAAACCCAAGATTACAGCCAATCAACAGTACTATTAGATCCTGGCACAAGCAAGCTGTACGCGTATTGGCTCACTGATTAACCCCTTTGGTCATTCAATGCGACATTTTGATACCTGACATTTTTCGATACTCAATAGTATTAAAGCAGTTCAGTCAGTACCATGTAAGTACTGAAGTTTGATACCTCGCCCTAGTTATGCTCAAACCTGACTGAATTGAGTATGGTGTATTGACTAGCCGGCAGTGACAGTATGAATCTGCCAGCAGTGACCCTGGATGTATCTGACTGCTTGTGTCTGCAGCCCTGGCAGCCGGGTCCATCTAATGAGCTCTGCTGTCCGTGTTCACAGGGAGAAGCCACACAGACAAAGTGCAGCCTGAGGCAAAGACTCCATCATATGGATTGCTGGCAGCCAAACTCATGTGCAACAGAGCTGGCCAAACAGACGATTCATAGGACCTGCTCCATCTGTTGGACTGTGGGTTTCATGGATTTGTGTGCACACGCTTCTTCCTGGGTACTTCAGTAATATCTTTATTTATAGAAATACATAATTGGTAGGCATCATTTCACACCAGTGCCCGCTGAACGGCAGTATTGGTGGCCATATTGGTCTTTTCGTGTAAAAAATGGCAAGTAATTCTTTTAATAACCAGGGAGAATTTCAGTGTTTCTCTTGAGTTAACACCATGTTCAGCAGGGTTGTCAGGGATGGCTGGTGAGAAAAAAATGACTTTAAGTACGATTTAAAAAAACAAAAAACACCTCAGGATCACAGTGCGACATCAGCTGCCCCCCTAGCTACAACATTTAATTCCATCAAAAATCCAGGAGACCACTGTGATAAATGCCTTCCACCATAACATCTGAAGTATGTTAATCAGTTGAATAAATTGGTGTACATGTGTGTATGTTTGATCAGTTCTCAATAAATAGGAACAAAATCTGATGTTTCGCAAGTCTGAAGGGTTTATGTCATACAGCAAAATAAGTGCACTACTGCCCTCTTGTGGCAGGGAAGCTCAAGGACGGTGAGAAGACTTTCTACATATGTCATGTGCAGCTGGAGTGAATTTACTTGGTTTCAGAAGACGTAGAGACTGGTAGTGATATGAACCATCCCTGAGGCTGAACAGTTACTGTTGCTCACATTATAAGGCAGGTTGTGTGTGAAATAGCCTGAAAACTGTTTCAATGATGTGGTAATGTAAATTGTTTAAAGTAATAACACACCGCCTGCCTGCTCATGTTTACCTCAAATAAACCTCAGACTACATACTCAATTGCTACCACACTTTAGTGTTGCCAGGCAACCGTACTCTTATCTGCCACCTACACATTATGGGATGTGTGGGAAAACAATGTTCATGCCAGTGTAACTAAGAAAAGAAGGTTAAGTATCAGTAGTTGAATGCATTTGCTTATAAGAGCCGGGCCTCAAGGTGTAGTGTTGGCAGGTTAAACTAGTATCTGTATATTTACACAGAGAAAAGCAATCACCCACAGATGGCATATTCTGTCAAGTGCATTATGGGTTTTTTATTTAATTATGTTAAAACAAAACTTTTTTTTTTAAGAGAGTGGCAGTTTTAAACAGAAACTGGCACTTTTCTCAAATTATAGCCTTTTAATTTGACTTCTAAAATCATAAACATCACATAAATACTCTGTCTCATCAGCACTGATGCAGAGGGCTGTTAAATGTAATGTTAAACTCAAACCAAGGCTTTCATTCAGTTACAGTACTTAACTGATCCCTTTAAGGAGCATAATGTCACTGACATCAAAAATAAAAAAGCAATCTTTTTTTTTTTCAACTGAAACAAGATGATGTCCCCTCTCAGAGTAAAATATACTCAACTAAAAATGATTTTTTTCAACAGCTGTCAGGTAGCTTGCAGTCATGCCCCATGCATGCCATTAAGTTTTCATACAAATTTCGAGATGTTGGCACAATCCAAAGAAGCAACTATCAAGGCACAGAGATTACTTAGTGAGTGACGCATTGTGCACCTTAATGCCAGCTAATTTTAGGCTTCTGATCCACAAAAGTTGTGTTGATCTTTCTCCTTTAACCAATAATTCAGTGCTTTTTGGAAGTTAAGTTCTACACAAGCACAAATGTTTTTCTCAGACCTCTATGTTGATTTTAACAAAGCGGTAGTGCAGGGAGGTAGGGCTGCGCAACAGCAGCACTCCTCTGTGCTTCATTGGCTGGTCGACGAGGGTATTAAGGAGACCGGCGACGCTGACAAAGCCCAGAGCCTCTCCACAGCCTGCAGACAGGGAGAAGTCGCTCTGAGTGACCCAGCCAAGAGTCACCCGAGAGCAGTGAGAAGTGACACTCGGCAGAGGATCTGGCCACAGGCCGAAGATGAGGTCTGAGGAAGACTGGGAGGATGATTTGAGGTCCTCAGGGGCAGAGAGAAGGTCTGACTCTTTGCCTTCAGTTTTAACAGCTCTCTTAGGGCCCTTCTTTTTGCGCTTAATTCTGCTTTTAAAGTGGTCTCTGTGCGGGGGCTCCTCGGGGCCGCTGCTGACGGGCCCTTTGTTCAGCAGCTGCAGGTCCTCTGCGGTCGGCACACACACCATGGCATGAAGCTCTGGTTTGCCCTTTGACAGTAGTGACAGACGCACCCACACCAGACTCATCCCATGCGCTGCGATAAACGACGTTGCAGCTGAACGGTCAAGAGGTGGCACCTCTCCAACACGACACAGCCGTTGACCTTTAGAGGTTGTGGGTCTGCACCAACCAGAAAGCAGCCTCAGTGACTTTATGTTCCTAGCAAGACAGAAAAACAACCAATATCCACTTACAAAAACAGGCAAATAATAATCAAAGGAGAGGTTGCATTTCCACTGAACACCCTGGGAGAACATTTTTGAATTCTTAATTCTGAAAACAAAAAGGCAGCCGACAGTGAAAATCAATCCAATTTTTTTCTCATAAAGTCAGCCATTACTCAGAGTTCGTGTGATGGCTTTATGAGGATAGATGCAACTCTTCCCCTCGACTAATCTCTGTGATGTATTACAGCAATTTAAGACTGGATGTACTTTGGGTATTCTCATCAGGCACATTATGATGAAAGGGAGGTAAACCGGAGAAGCATCATGCATCAAGACTGTCAAAAGCTGCGCTGGGGTTTCAATAAAAAAATGGCAAAGTAGTAAGTGATGACTGGAGCCCAGAGCCTCAAAAACTGCACATGTCTGCTCAAGGGACATTTAAAAGTCAACAGCTTTAATATTGTTAGAGGTGTGATTTAGAGGTGCAGGATGTCTGAAGGGAGCTTGGCGTAAACTTACAGAGGGTGTTTTGAGTCCAATTAAGAGTTTATTTTCACAATAAGACGAGAAGGATAAAAAAAAAATAAACACATGTTGACTATAAATCACAAACAAGAAGTTAGGACAAACATTTACCTCAGTACAGTGACACGGCTCGCAGGCTTTGTCACAGTGATATCGCTTTGTGAGGTCATCTCCTCTTTCATCACTGCATCGGCCTCTGTTGTGGTTTTGGCCTTGCTCTCTTCTTTCCTCTCCTCTCCTCCTCCCCTCAAAATAAGCTCCCATTCCTCTGCCAGCTGTTGCCATGGGCAACGGAACGGTGCCAGACAGCCATGTTTAATGTAATTGGTCCTTTTGGCGGGCGGACGCCTACACGAGAGGTGAAAAGGTCAAACCCTTGTCAAACTGTTGGGGCAACATTGCTAGTTTATGTAACAAATCATGACTGCTGCAGCGGATAGTGAAGGCAGAGCAACACACAGTCTTATTACCATCTCATCTGCATGGTGGGAAAGATCTGCACAGTGGAAATTAACAGGGGTCAAAGCTGTGGAGTGCTTTTCTCTATCAAAACCTCTAATTCACTGGCATTTTCACCACTTACTTTGGCTGCAGGCAAGCGAATATTAGCTTTTCCCGGCATGACTGTCCAGTCATGCAATAAACAGACCTCTACAAACCATCTTCAGTTTTTACACAGTATCATTACTGTCACCTAACTTTCTGTTTATTGAACGGAAAACATTGCCTGTTTCGAAGTTTGCCAATGGCTGATTAAAATACACTAGAAAAAATATCCATCAGTAAAATGGACCTTCAATGTTACGGCCAACTTCTTAAGAATCTGTTTTCTATCAGCAGGCTCACATACTAGTTAGATGCGAAAATAATATTACAAGATACACAAAAGCTTTGGCAGCACAAGATGTCTCCACTTAAAACCAGTCCTTGCCATGTTTCTGATAATAATAATCATCACAAACAGTGTTTCTGTTGTTGGTTCTCTTCCTGCTCTCTCCCCAGCTGACCTCTTAAACTTGTCCAGGAGCTCTGTCTCCTGCTCCTCTTGAAAACGAGCGCCTGCGGGACAGTCTGGGTAATCGTGGGGAAAGTGGGGTGCTCCTTTGTTCTGAGAGTGTTTCAGGCTCATGTGCAGCCCTCCGATGCGAGCTCCTCTGTACACCTGGCAGAGAAAGAAACAAAGCATAAATAACAGTCAACACTGGATTTTAGGAAACTTGACATAAAAAATTTAGAAAAAAAAAACCTGCAGGCTTCTACTCTGCCTTTAAATTTCAAGGTACATTTAACAATTTCACAGTTTGCCCACACAGAATGGAACAGCCCCAAAACATGGGCGAGGCACCAAATAATGAAAACATCTTTCACAGAGTTTTTCTTATAGACATCCACTGTATTACACTATTAACATACAGCCTCACAACACTTGTAGTGGAAACCTACACATATGGGGTTTGAATAAAACCCATTTTACGCAGATCAAACCAAAATGACCTCATCACTCTGATACTATACAGCTGATATGTATTAACACTAGAAGGGCCAGAATTCCATACCAGCTAGAAAGGCTGTGAGTGGTCACTTTGACCACCAGATTCCAAATTCTATTATCTTTCATGATTAATACCCAATGTAGAGAGTAATATGTTTATTGCATTAGAGTATCTTTTGGGGTATCGTTTAAAAAATGAAATAACAACTCAAGATACGCAGAGGAGGAAGAGAAAGAGCAAATGCCCACTTTCATCAGGGACGGATCATCCAGATCCACTACCGGCTGATGCAGGTGAGCTCTGCTCTGCGGTGCTGTCGGGCGCCACGCTGCTTCGAGGCACAGAAATTGCCTCTGTAAATGGAACTCTTGGCCGCTCTAGAGGTTTTACTTTTGACAGAAATGATGATACTTGCCAAAGCAACTGAGACGCAGCTGCCACCGTGATGAAATGTTTCAATCTAACCGCGGCAAAATCTGTGGCCAAAATTCGTACAAAAGATCACATTTTCTTTGCCTTTTGTGCAATTCATATAAACAACATTTTAAATGAAAATACAGACATTTTAAGTTAAAGTCAGGGATCAGCAGCACTGTAACTTTTAATTCAACAAATTTATATGACACATAAATGTGAAAACGGTCAAAATGACCACCATGGCCATTCTGATGTTTAACAGCCAGTTCAGAGTATGTGGAATGGTGCTTGTTACAGCACTGCATAAAGCTGTGAGACAACAATCAGTTTTTTTCAAATACAGCCATTTACAACAACCAAAAGATGACCAAAGTGCTTTACATTAAATCAGGAGATAAAATTAACAGGAATAAAAATTAAAATAAAAGCAGGAGTAAAATGTCACAGCACTACAAGGTATGAAAAGCCATTATAAATAAATAAATAAAACTTGAGCTTAGATTTCAAAAGTGCTGGGTCACTGATAGTGCCTACGTCTGGGGGTAACTTGTTCCAAAGTTTGGCGGCGGCAGCAGCAGCAAAAGCGCCATCACCCCACAGTTTGTACCTTGACCTTGAAACCACAATGCCCTGTTACGCTCACTGAGGGTTAAAATCTCAGATAAATAAGGTGGGGCAAGGCCATTATTGCCTTTAAAAACAAATATAAAAGCCTAAAATCGATTCCAAAACCAACTGGAAGTCAATGGAGTGAGTGAAGAACAGACGTATGTATTCACGTATGGAAGTGTTTGTTAAAAGGCGACAGCAGCATTTTGCACAAGTTGGAGGTGGCAGTGGAAGACTGGTTGACACAAATTGATTGTATTACAATAATTGAGTCTCAAGGCGTAAATAGCCTCAGATTATGAGAATGAAATGTACATTTTGACTAAAGTTTTAACAAACTCTCTGCCACTACAACTGGAGGGAAATCAAAACTACTCAAAAAAACCCACTCCTTTCTGCCAGCGATGAATTAAAAAAAAAAGAGAATTCATTCACATGAACGCACTGTTCGCGCTACTCACCAGTGGAACCCAGAAGGCCATGCCCCATCCTTTAGGAAGCAGCAGGTCCCATCCAACACCCCAGGAGCTCATCTCATGGCCCACCTGCTTGCCTGGCTGGTGAACCAGCAGAATGGGGACTCGGCCCTGCAGGGGAGTGGGACTCAGCCTGGAACCTGGCACCAGCACCTCACTTCTCATACGGTTCAACTCCTGTCAGCAACAATACATAGAAAATACAAGTAAGCACAACGTCTAAGCTTGTCTTTGCTTCCAGGACTAAATACGCAAGCAAAAGACGGAAGAGAGCATAAGATGGTAAATAAGGCACATACAGTTCACTGTAATCAAAGGTATGATCAGGATTATGAAAAAATGCTGTTCTACATTTCAGATAGTGAGAAAATAATAAACTACCTGCTCTGATATCTTGTTATCAGTGACATTGTCACGGACAGACTGATCCCACAGGTAACTCTGACAGCAGTGTTCAGGTGCTCCTCGCAGCATCAGCTCCCTTAATTTCTCCTCATCCACCTCTGACAAAGACACACACGCACACACGCACACACACATCTCCTGTATGACCAGTGTTACTATTGTCAGGAGAGACACGATGTTCTCTCTCTGATTTCCTTGTTTCAAAATAAGCAGAAAATTGGTCGCTGGGTAATAAAACACATTTAGCTGTGACACATTTAGCTGTGGTAACTTAAGTGTTTGAGTCCATTTACGTATTACTCACAAACGATGCACCTTAGTGTATGCAGGTGTGATGTTTGAGTCTGAAAGGATAACTTGGCACAGAGAAATTTGCGTGGTCTAAATACAAAACAGAACACAACAAAACATCCCTCATGTTTACTGGCTGTCACAATGGAACGCCGTGCCTGTAATACTTTAACAATGGCTTTGTTTACACTGCTGATTTCATCAGCCTAAATCAGACCTTTTATTGTTCTTTTGCCTTTTTGTGCCCTTATGTCACTCTCTGTTTTTGACACAACAGTGTGAACAGCACAAATCACACAGTATCTGAGTTTTTTTAATTTTGGATTTGGGCCACTTTTGTATGTGATCCAAATTTAGATGCTGATCTGTGTTTCTGTTTGTTTGTTTGTTTTTTGCAATGCAACCTCAGTCTGAACAGTCATGAAGGAACTGATGCAAATTTAACATCATTCCCTTGCCTGAACTGAGAGTCTTGCTGTGAGATTCTTGTAGAGAGGCACTGACAGATGAAGTTAAACGCAGCCCCTGACATCCTGAAATTTTAGATTTTTTTTTTTTTTTTTTTAAATTCATGTCGCAGCCCTGCTAAGACTGGTTCAGATTCCACTTCCACACATCAGTTTACAAATGAGACCGAAATCCCTGACTTCAGTTTTCTTCATGTTGACTTGCGTACACCATCATGCTGTGTGTGTGACGTCTTTGTTGGGGTTTTTTTGCACATGCAGGTCAGTTTATAATGGAACCTGATATTGGCCACATTCAAAATGTTAATAGCCAAAAAAAGCAAGGAGTTGTTCTGTTGCCTCAGAGGATGTCAGCCAGTGAGCAGCTAGGTTAACAGATAATTCAACTGCAAATATCTCGTGAAAACAGTGACACCTCCCTCAGTTCTCCTTATCACGACAAACGCTGTGACAAAGAGACAGAGCGCTGGCCTCAGTTTATTTTAAGAGCTTTTCATTATGCTGCAATCACATGTCAAAGACTACAAATGATCCTGGTTATTTTGAATCCTGGCCTTGCTATCGAGGATGTTACTGACACTAATGTTAACTGAGGTGCTGGTCAGCCATCCCTCATCTTTCTGGTATCTCTTCGCAGCAGGCGAATCAGCTGTTGTCTGTCACTGAAGGTGTGTTTCGAGTACAGGGTCCTGCCAGGATTTGAACCTGGAACATCTGCATGGTCAGGCAGAGGCCCCCTCAGAGCACAGAACCAGATGTGCACTCATTGAAACAACCTCAGGACCAGAAACAACAAACTGATTCTGCGCTCAATAATACACGTCTAATTTAACATTCAGGTTTGTGCTAGCATATACCAATGGAATTGCCCATCTAGCTGCACACTGTATGACATATGGGTCAACGTTAGTAAAGAGAGAAATAGAGAGCATCACGTGATGAATACTGAATGATTCAAGTCTAAGTAAATGATCTCTGATTTCCATTCGTCTGAAATTGCTGCATGTTAAAAAAAGAGAAAAAAAAAGATCTCAGCTGTGTCAATCATGTTTACACACCGAGTCCAAAACTTTGTTTTTTATTTAGTTTTTTGGAGGAAAACAGGTTTGATTTTTTACTTTTTTCACATTCTTCTAAAAAGTTTAGAGGGTTGTTGGACGATTCCAAGACTGTGGCTGAGACCTGGGATAAAACGAATGGATCCCCACTGAACATCTGTGGATCCAGGCGAAACTAGCAAGATGCTTTTTTTTCTGACAAG
>JAQLOL010000025.1:25350909-25381302 GCA_029783665.1 Naso thynnoides
TTTTTTTCTGACAGCAAAATCTGGATTAATGTTGTGTTTACCTATCTCAAATATACTACCAGCAGATTTGCGAATATTGGTGGCCTCCTTTTATTGCGTGGTCCCTGCAGCGTATCAAACTGGATCGATGACATCCTGAAAAATCTTACACCCGGAAGTGTTCAGGATAATTCCGCAGCTCCTTATCAGCAGGTGAAACTCTTCTTGATTTGTCTTGTTCTCAGGATTGGATGGATCAGTTTTTTTCTTTTGGTTTTGTTTTCATCTTCACTGCTTGATGACTCTATTTGTCTCACACTGCAGATTTTTGCAATGAATATAAAAAATGCGTCAGATTCAGTGTGCTAGGTTTCTGTGCATGATGTTTTTGTTTTTTTCTTTTTAATCAGATTACAGATTTAAAAAAACATGGACTCTGCAAAAACCTTAATGCTTCAACATCTCCACTGTCTGGTAGGTCAGATTTTACCTTGTGCCTGCTTTACACTGGGCAAAGCTTTAACCGTCTTTCTCGGTAAAGTCAACCTGGGGTCATCTACAGTCAGACCCAGCACTGTGCCTGAGGGGAGCTCTCCAGTTGAATAAATGCCTGTATGAATATCACACATATCATGGTTAGATTAACATGCACGCACGCACACGCACGCACACACACCCTACCAGATGGAAACAAAAAGTACAGCAGTGACATTTTAATATTCAAAGTAAATCAACAGACCCTTTAGTGTGTGATAGACATCAGCTTGTTGTCGATGCAGACACATTTTGCTCTCGTCTTTGCAGTGCTCAGGCCACCAGAGGGAAGAGGGCTGGGATTTACTAAGTTCCTGAAAAAAATTCAAATAAAATTTCAAAAATTCTTCAGTGGGAAACGCAAATACATTTCAGAGGCTCTTTTTCTTTTCGTGTTGCTAACTCCATGTTTCTTACGTCACAGTCCGTGGCAGCTTCCAAAGTTTCTGTCAGAACAGAATGAGACTGCGGTCCAATCAGGCGATAGCGTACAATCTCCAGTGTGAGATCACTGCAACAGATCCATGAGTTAAATACAAACTTTCAAAATCAAATAAATCCCATTACCATTCAGAGTAAATATTGTTCAATCAAAGCAAATTTTACTCCGTCTGTATCTGAGTAAAATTAAAACCACACTAACTTTATAACTATTCCAGTTGAGTTTGACTTCCAGGTGATCGGTGTGGCGGGATCTCTGGTTCCATCTCCCAAGATTTTCTTGGCTGGAGGTCCACCAGCATCCTTACTGGTTCTCTTTCTCTTGGTTCCAGTTACCTGTTTGGCCTCAGGGGTCTTTTCAGTCTTTGGCTCTGGTTCTGGGGAGGGAACAACTTCAGCAGGGGTCCCCACTGGAACAACTGGAGGAACTACAGCCTCATCACAGTGGCACACTGCTTGCAACTCAGGAAGGAGGTCCTACAAGCAGCACACAGTTAACCAAAGTTAAAGCTGCAGCTGGTAACTTTGGGATAAACATCAATAACTTTTTTGTCTTCTATTTGGAAAAAATGTCATAATACCCCACAGACAGCCACCGTAAGTGACGTGGTCTAAGAGTATTGCAAGATCTCTGTGTTTGTCCACCTCTATTCAGGATTGAAAAAAAAAATCCTATCGCTCCCGTTCTATTTGACCAATCAGTGACGCTCTCAGGACTCTAACTGGCCAGCTACGCTGCAACAGCTGACGTCAGTACGAGCTGATTATCTGTTCATATCTTTCACTCTGACTTGCCTCTGCCGCCAACAGAGTGTCTGCAGGCGACACTGTCAGTCGGCTCAAGCTCGACCATGCAACTGCCTCATCTCCGTTCGAATTGGACTTAAAAGAGGGAACAACAAACGAAATAAAATGTGAGCCGGTGCAAACGGCTGCAGCAGTTACTTCTAAATGAAGTAATTTTTAATATATAAATGCTGGTAGGTTTAATTTTCATGATGCACAGGCTTTTACATTTGTCAACAATAACCCATTACATTATTAAAATCCAGCATACTTTTTTGAGAGTCGGATGAGCCCAAATCCACAGCTGCCTTGTGGTTGAGCCTTGTGTTCGGGGTCTCCACAGGAAGGTGACAGGGCCCAGGGGCTGTGAGGGGTACTGTCCTGCTCTGTACACCACCACACTGCCCTGTCTGCGCCCAGATAGACTCAGTGCTGCAGCAAATGTAGGACCTGAAAAACACACACCACATGCTCCATAAAAAAAAAACTGGACAAGTTTTTGGAACCGAGTGCTGCTGACTCGCATAATGAGAGTCTCTTAGAGGAGGAGTTTGTTTTTTTGCACACTGAGCCTTATAATAAGGATATTTATGATCATATACAATGTTCTTCAGCATTATCATGACAGCCAGCGCAGAACCCAGAAACAGCTGTTAGTTTGTTTTGTGAGGCACCTTAAAGAGCCATTTCCGGGTTATATATCCATGTTTAGTTACATATTTCGGTGTTGGTACATGAGAGGACACCACTAAACATTTGTTAAGTTGTATGTCTTTTAAAACGAGCGGTTTTATTTTTGAACGGATTGTCTGAGTGCACACACTCCTCCGTTGTTTTCAGCTAGTGGTGACATCAGCAATAAGCTCCAGCTCTCTTGACTGCACCAGCTGTCATAATAATGTTGTAGAACATCAACATGTATATGATCGTAAAGACCCTTGTTAAAAGGCTTTTTGTGCAAAAAAACGAACTTGTGCTTTAACGGTACACTGATTTAACACAAACAAAGGATACATAGAGAAAACTGGTCCACATTCCCATTATTTTTCAGCACTTTGCTGAGCTAGAGACAAATGTATGTGTCTGCTGTTGGAGTAGGGTGAATCCTCACCAGCTTCCTTGCTGGTCAGCTGTGATAGAGAAGCCAGCAGCTTTTCTTCCTCTCCCTGTAGCTCAATGCAGCAGTAGTAAGAAAGATCCTAAGATTACAAAAATGAAAAAGTCACACTTGTTGTATTGTATATCATTCCAATAATATCATTAAATGTTCCAGTTCTGTGATGTTTACCTGCAGCAGGCAGTGGCTGCTCATTGCCCTGTAGGAAGGCCGGTAGCATTTATATGTGGGCCTGTCCCCGAGGCAGTAGCCCCACTTTTTAACCATGTGGAAGCGCTTGGCGTGCCAAATGTGCGTCTCAAGCCACATGTTCTTCCTCTGCCGGCGGTTAAACTCCAGCAGTAGATTTCCGTGCCGGCGTCGGGCTTTGCGGCTCTTACTCTTTGCCTTTTCTTTCTTCTTCTTTGAGATGGCCTGGAGGTTCTTCTCACGCTGAAGGGAGAAGAATTCAGTGAACATGTCAGAACTCCTGACAGAAATTAAAATGTTAAACCTGATATTTGAAAAGGGCCTCCAAGGGTAAGGTGGGTCACTGAAATGCCAAAAAGAAACATTCTGAACTTTACCAATCTGTTGGCTATACTTCTTAGTCTGACAGGGAGCCTCTTGGTGTTGTGGCTCATGGCCCGTCTCCTCATGTGTTTGGGCAGGGCTTCAAACACATGGGAACTGCTCGTTGTCTTGGTGGCAGCCGTCAGCATGGCCTTCAACTCTGCCGCCCTGGCCCTGGCAAAAGCTCCAGCTGCCAATTATGGGAGAGAGGGAAGAGATGGATAAGCTGATTTCTGAATGTCAATAATTTGACTGTGACACTGTATTGGCAGTTTTTATTTCTGTGACCTCTTAGTCCCCAGAGTTTGATTGAACCAAGTGTTAAAGGGGCAACTGAGAGAGCAGTAAATGTGCATCACATAAAAGCAAGGGATCTCAAAATGGAATACGATCATCTTCCATGACTTGCAGGATAAAGTATGATGAAAGATCCATCTCGAGTACTATTAGGAGTTCTCACGGGATAAAACCCTTCCTAAACGCATGAGCTTAACAATTTCTGTTGTGTTCTGCTGCCAGTCAGCCCAAAGAACGAAGTCACAAACACAGTATGGTGTGAATTTGTGGGAGTGGAACAATGTTATTACCAGTGATGATCTTGGGCATTTCCTTGACGTAGTCTCCACCACCTTTCTGGTGTCCACGGACCCACCCTACCACTCTGTGAGGACTCTTTGGTTTTACTGAAGACGGATGGGCATCAGACGGAAAATCATCATCACCCCCATCTTTGGGAAGATCATCACCACCTCCATCTTTGGGAAGATCTTCACCACCTCCGCCTTTAGGAAGATCATCACCACCCCCATCTTTGGGAAGATCATCACCACCTCCATCTTTGGGAAGATCATCACCACCTCCATCTTTGGGAAGATCATCACCACCCCCATCTTTGGGAAGATCATCACCACCCCCATCTTTGGGAAGATCATCATCACCTCCGCCTTTGGGAAGATCATCATCACCTCCGCCTTTGGGAAAATCATGATTAAGTCATTTCAGGGCCATCAGAGTAAAAGTCAGAATAATGTGTCAAAGGTAAGCAAACTTAACAACTGCTTTGAGCCCCAGTTCATCAAGAATGATCGCCTCTATGGCAATTACTTTGTTGTAATTTCATTTTTTAAAATTGTTTTGGGGGCTGCACTGTATATTTACCTGATCAAGTCGTTCTGCTTAAAGAGTGGCCCTGTTTTAAAATCTGGTTTTAATAAATGTATTGCTCCTGTTGAAAATGTGCTTACAGTTTTAACGCACAACAGTTTTTGCCTGGACCACAGGAGCAGTCTATGACTATAAACACATTTGACCATGAGTGAGTGAGTGTGATATGAATATTATATATACATACATGCATACATATAGCTTCTTAGAGCAGGGAAAGCTGCTTTCTTTTTAATCATTCAAATTTGGCTGGTTGATTAATAACACATTTTTCTAGCATTTAAATTCATGTAAACTCTTTTCTTGTTCTGCAAACCTCAACAAGGAGGTATGTTTAAACTGAAGACAGTAAAGTTAGAGTGGACAGTGACTGTGGCCTTCTTATACTTGTCAATGTGCTTTTAAATGTAAATTAAATCCCAAAATCATGTAAGATCGGGGGGGAAAGATGATGCAAACTGTACTGCAGCAGCAGGAAGAGCAGAAGAGGTCTTGGAAACAAAGAGAAGTGATGTGGCGCATAGAGCATTATAAGAACAAATGCACATGACCCAAACAGATTAACAGAGAGGGAATAACGGCAGTACCGGTGTCTGCTGTGTCTCCTCCGTTCTGTGAGCTGCTGGGTTGATACTGCACACTGACCGGCTGGTACCTCAGCTTCCTTTCCCGTCTCTTCTCTTTAGCCGAAGACATTTTCCTTGAACGACAGAAGGGAACGTTTGAAACGCCAGGTATCTATCTCACTGGCATCTAACGGAAAAGGTGCCAGACTAAACACATACGTGACTAAGCGCTAACTTCTAACACTACTGTTTACGTTAGCTAGCTAGCTAGCTAGTTGCACCCCGTAAAGTTGGGGCGTTGGTTTAACATTACCTGACAAAAAACATCAATACAGCATCACCAGACCTGAACATTAAGTACAGGTCGGTTTCATATCAGAGCTCACCTCTGTATTCTTCAGTATGCTCGTATGTCAGTAACTGGTTCAAAAAAACACGCGTACTTTCTTCCCCCACGTAGCTAACCATGTGGGTTAACGTTACACTGACTTCACGCTAGCTGAGGTGACGTCTTGTTTGCTTCCGGGTGTGTGGTGTTCATGGGACTTGTAGTGTATTGGCGCAATACTGTCTTCTCACAAGTCTGGATTCAAACACAGAGTAATTCTGTGGTGCTCAGGGCTGCCGAGTACCTCGAACTACAATATCAAGCCGTGACAGATTGATATTAAGATTTAATTTCTAAAATTCTATAAATATGACTCTTGTTTTAATTTTTTTCAATATTTTAAGCAATTTTTCACAAATCCAAATTCTTAAGCAAAAAGCCGAGCTTTTTGTTCACATCAAAATACATTTCTTGTGTATGTGAATGTAGATTTACTAAAAAAAAAGCTGTTAAAATGTATACCTACTTGGTCTAAAAAATACGGTTGTATAGCCTATTGCTTTTTTGTGTGTTATACTGCATTGATTTTTAGGTACACATCGGGATGCGTATTGTATCGTGAAGTCCTTGCTAATACCCACCTCTAATTTTCTATGATGTTTACTGTGTGCTTAGGGACTCATTAAGAATACTTGTGCAATTTATGATGGCATGCACACAGTGACACAAAAGAGCACTTATGCACTATATTTTAATGTTTTCACTTGCAGTGTGTCCAAAATTTCAGTGTGGGAGAGTGCTTAAATTTCATTTTTCATTTTGATGTTATGGCAGCAACATCAGCGTGTTCATAAATTTGCCTATACTGTCAAATAAACAGGAAAAGTTCAAATTGTTTTTGACTCAGTTAGTCCACTGAATTATTAGTATATTGTGATGTGAAGTATTAAATGTATTAAGACTACTTAGATCACACACAGCATTTTGTGTTTCAGCCCTGTTTTTACATTTTCGGTGAACTATGTGGAATATATCGCAATATATCCCAATATGCATTGTATCGCAGTGTATCATCTTATGATCGTATCGTGTCCCATGTGTCATATCATGAAGTCTTTGCCGTTACCCAACCCTTGTATCTGCTGTGCATGTGCAGCTGAATCTAACTTAGTTAAATCCCATTTTTCTGCAGTCGGTGTTGGTAGCGTGCAACCTTTTTGCTCGAGCAACATTACCCCAACAAAATACAAAGGTAGAGGCCGACCTCTCAGTTAGTGCCTCCTTACTACTTATTACAATATGAGAATGGTGAGCGAGCTTTACACTTAGAATTGTGTTGCATTTGGAATTGGTTATTTTGAAATTTATTTTGTTGAGAATTAATTGCCAATCTTAACCTACTTTTTGGCATTGTTTCATTGCAGCTGTAAAAAAAGTCACCATACTTTTAACTGACAAGACTTACCTGCTGTCATGAGGTTTATGAGCAGTGTTTAGTTTCATTGATTCACTTACTGATAGGACTTTTATTTGGAATGTGCTGAAGAGCCACTGGGAAAAGCTTTCTTGTGACTACTACAGTTCAGCTCTTGCATTTTGCAGTACTGGTTTTTGCCACAAGGTGTCCCCATAAACCAGAGAGCCTGCATTAACCAACCATACAGAGGATGTGCTGAGTAGATGATGTGTCACTTGGGAAGCTTGAGACTGCCTTATTCTTGCTTTTGTATGATTATGTGATGAAAAATGTGTTGCTTGGTTTAATGGCCATATGAATTTCATACCTTCTCTTTAAATGCCTTTACATAAAACCAGTCATCTAATCACCATATTTCTGGCCACTTCCTTGGAATGATAATCCTTGACTTTGGCCCTCTTTATTGTTAACATGAAAGGAAATATTCGAAGTAATTACACTTAGGAGAGTAAAACATTCAGAAAAACAGCTGACCACACTGGCACAGGGACTGCTGCTGTTGCAAGATGCTGCTGCCAGTGAATAAATATCAGACAGCATGCATCTGACGCTTCATAGACAGCCAAGTAATTTTATAATTAACAAGTCTGCATGAAAACTCAGAAATACTGTGTAAAGATTATGACTTTACTTGCACCATATTGATTCAATAAAACTGAAGGTTGTTTTATGTTATCAAGAGGAAGAAGCACCTGTTCACTCACTGATGCTCTTGGAAGATAAAAGAAGCAAATAAGAAGAGGAAAATCTATACCTTCATCTACACGTATCTGTAAGGTGATTCCAGGCATTCAAGTGGATGGTTAAGAATACAAGAAATCCTGCAGAAAATGTAGATAAATATATAAAAACAGGTACAGAAGAATATCACAGGTGTTTACATTTATTCAGGATATTTCTGCTCAGGCTGAATTTGAGTGGATCTTTTTAGAGACTGACATGATGCAACTAAATTTCATGGAGCAATAAAAATAGAAATGGTGCAAATTCTCTCACCTAAACTGCTTTAACAAGAGGACCAAACCAGTTTTATCCTGCTCACACTTTATAAATAAGCGAAACCACCTTTGTGGATATATCAGAGCCATCCAGGGCTTTTTCAGTACTTGTTGCTGTGGTTTTATTGCATTACATCCTGCACGTTGCAGCTCCAGTAAATCAGTTGTGTTGGATTTTCTATCAATGAAGTTTCACAAGCGGGAGCTATTTCCAATCAGCCTCGTCACAGTTTTAATCACCTATAATGTATAAATATAACAAGAAAGTAACATACGAGGGAAAATTTAAGAGCTTTTCTGCTTTGTTAGGAGCAGGAAAGAATGGAATGAATCCGTTAAACTAAAGTTCGGAAAGCTTTTTTCAGTTAGAAAACTTAGAGATAGCAAAATGCTTTTCCAATCTTTGGCAAGATCTATGGTATGTTGCTGTTCCACTAAACTACAGACAGATTTTATCCGCAGGCTGTGAGATTTCTCGACCTATCTTTGAATTTAAATGTATAACTACTTCATTTTCATAATGTTTGGATTATCAATGACAAGTAGAAGTAAAAAGGTAATTAAATACATTTCAAAACAAATGCTCTCTGTTTGCAAAAGGGTTTTAAAGTTGAATGTTTAATTTTGTGTGTGATGGGAACCTTATGCCATTGAATATGTTGCTCTTTCCACACTTTAAGAAAAACTACCAGTTTGCTGCTCTTCCCAAAATGAGTATTCCATGAAGGGAGACTTGAGCTGTTTTTCATCAGATTTTTTGGTGGATTTAAATTGAAGGCTGTGTTGTGTGCTCTCACCTTCTCTCTCTTACTCTCGAGATGGATTAGTTGAGATTGAAGCAGTTGCTGTTGTGGGCCCTCTGACCAATGCTCCTGTAGAAATGTATTGTTCAAGCAGACAACACTGTGACAAAACTGTGGTAGCTGATTAAAATGCAATGTGTGGCTTGTTTTGTAGACTAGTCAGAAACTGATCAAACTAAATTCCTGTACGGTACTAATAATTTCCATGACAGATGATCATGTTTTGCGGGGCATTATTTCTGATTTCTGACACTCTCTCCTCTCTTGTTATAACTGAGACATTCTGAGTTCTCTCTGTTCACATTTCACTTACAATAGCTCTTACGTTTGAGCCTGTTCGCTGTTTATAGGATTAGCCCACCAGACATGTTGTCACCAGCCATACTCATGGCAGTGTATCCTCTCTTAGTTTACCAGTTGGATGATTATTTATAACTCAACAACAATGTCTTCAGTTTTCATTAAATGGTGATTTCTTTCCTTAATGTTAATAAAAATATGAACAAATGATCATTTGATAATGTGTTTCATATTATTTCTTACTTATTAAGTCTAATTAAATATCAGTCGTTTGCCACCAATGACTGTACAGAATGGAAAACCAATACATGAGGGTTTTGCACCGGATTATGGTTGACAAATCACAGCAGTGCTGCTCTCAATGTTTTATTAAAATTTTGGCTTAAATTATGAGTACAGAGAGTGGATCAAAATGTTATGTAATTCATTTGACTTCAAACAAAAGTCAGTGAAATATAAACCTCTCTCATTGAACACATCTTGAAAATGTTTAAACTCTAGAACCAAGGTTTTGTAACCGGGATCAGTTCGCTCACGTCATGGATGGCTGGACGTCAATCTGCAGAATATAAGTAATCAATGTTCGATTTTCATGCAGAGCAATGTAAAAATAGAGAGAAAATTCATGAAGAGGGAGTGTCTTGTGCTTCAGCTCCTCCACAGATGAAGGTGGGTGCTCTCAGATTTGGACCTTAAACTATGCAATGCATAATGCAATGGATCCCTTAACATAGGCAGAATCCAAAGAACATATTGGAGCACTCTGATCAAATTTATGTTATAGGTGCTCCAGTTTCACATACTGCATTATTTGTTCAATGGCCTACAGTATGCTAATAGATGAGTTGTGTAATCTCAAACACCGGAAATGAGAATCTCAGGTATGAACCTAGTTTAAATGATTGGAGGCGGGGCTTGGGTGTGTTTTGTGCACATGATTTAAATTACCACTGACAACTTTCTCAGTGTCTTTGCACTGCGAACAAAGTATTTTTGTGGACAGATGTGTGGTTCTTTAATATCTGGTTATCCAAAATGACCCAGCCTAAATTAGATTTGTAGCTGCAAAAAAATATGAAGTTATGGTCCTGATGATGAATATAAACTCTTTTGGAGGTCAGTGCTGTACCTTTGGATAGAAATGTCACTGTCACTGTCACTCAGCCCTCTGTAATGTGTGTCTATGTTTGCATTTTCTCTGTGTGCTAGGCAAATTCTTTTTTTAAAATATAAAAAACACTGAAATGTTGTCATACATTGAAACTCATTCACATTTCATAAAAAAGCACATGTAGGCCTATTAGTAAGTAAAACTTTATTCTGTACACTAGGTTAGAGGAATCAGAGACAAAGCTCAGAAAATGAATATATTACAGAGGAAGAAAAAAATTACAGAGGAAGGAAAAAAAAGAAAAAGATATCAGACCTCAAAAAAGAAAAAAAAAAATTGTTCCCACATCGTCCATCACATCTTACATAATTGACATATTAAAACTTTACACTTTATTTAAACACAGCTACTAATGATAACTTAAAAACCATGTCCACTAGGTGATCTCTTACTATTCTACCCATGTTTGTAATGCACTCAAACCAAAACCGATGTGCATATGACATCAGCGTTGCCCGGCCTAACGATGCCTTTAAATTACAGTTGGAAGAAAATCTGCCAGCAGCAGCTCTGCTGCACAAACCAGCTTCATGGCACAGATGACATGCAGTACTTTGATCATCTGCATCCTCAACCTGGCAATGATTCGTCATGTCACGACTGATCATTTGGAATTCACCTCCATGTATTGGTGTCTTCTTTATGAAGAGAGAGAAAAAACAAAAACATTTTTTCATGATATTTCAGTGGAAACCAATAAAACGATCTTGAAAAATAGTCTTTAAGGAAAAAGGGATTTGACTTACAGTAGTGCTTATCAGTATTACACTGTACACTCTGTTATTGAACATTTAGTTCGGTCATTTCTATTAATTACATTTTATTAGAAAGGTTGCAATTAAATGTGCAAACACCAAACAAAAATATGGCTATTTGGCTGAGTTTTAGTATCGTGATCCTTTAAAGTCAGTTTCCGACAGCTGATAAAAATCGTAATTACACCGGCTTTAAACCTAACCAGCGTGTTGTCCATCCACCTTGAGCTATTTGCATAATTTTATTCACAGTTGTATTTGGCTTGTATTCCTCAGAAGCAGCTATTTCAAACAGTCAAGGATTTCCTTCCCTAGTTCATCACGCTGCTGTAAGAGTTCATATTTCACAGGATATTGCACCCTCATGTCTCATCTACCCAGTCTGAAGTGTTTTAGAGCCTCTTCTTTGCATAGGCCTGAATGTACAGTATGCGGCTGCAGGCACATAAGGTCTCAGTAGAAAAACAAAGTTTGTATTTACAAATGTAGGAAAAATCCTGATCTTTCCTAAATTGCATTTTATTAAGGCACCATGCATATTAATGGATGTGGTGAACAGTTTGGTGAGCACTGATGAGACAATACTGAGAATTAAGAGTTTGTTTCTTGTCTTGTTTTTCTTCCAGTGGCCTTAGAATGGCAGCTTTGGGGTCTTGGTTGTTTTGGTCAATCTCTCCTCTCTGAAGATGATAAAGAATAAAGTGAGACAACCATAATATATTTTAAACACACCTCCAAATTTATATATCATATGTACAGTTATTCTGAATCCTGAGTTGATCCTGCATTATTTAAAGTGTGGTTTGTGGTTGTGCCCTTACCAACTCAGTCCTCCTTTTTGGCTTTCTCGCTCCCTTGATCCTGACTGGCCTCAGTTGCAGACACCACTGCACAAACACACACATAAAAACATGACATGATCATTCAATACAAGCCACAATGTAGTCTTTCATGAATGTATCAGTTGAGACTAAAAAAAAATCAGTCACTCACATCAATCACATCTGACTTTACCAACACACATCTAAAGATAAAACCTCTGTCGCAAAGTGCTGCGAAGGAGAAGTTCAAATATTCCTTCCTAACCACATCTGTTTCTGCCGAACTGGTTTAGTAGTGATTTACCTGGCCTCTGCACACACACACACACACACATACACACACAAACACATGCTGAGCCTCAAGAGAGAAAGTCTCGTAAAAGTTATGCAATATGTCTTCCACACACGTGCTGCCTTGAGGGGCGTCTCTGCCATAAAAGTACAGCATGTTCTCTGAGAGTGAAGAGTGGGGTGCAGGCTGTGCTTGAAGCCATGAGCTGACCACTGGAGCGGCTGTGTATTTAGTGCAAATCGTGCGCTAAATTTAAATCATTGTTTTAATTTTAAAGTCAATAATTGCACACCGTCTATACTAAAGGCATCTCACATGTTGTAGCCAGAGGATCACGGTTTCTTGTAATAAATGCGACGTATTGTGGCCAGGCATCTGAAACAGCGCTGCTGAGTCTGTATCTGTCTCAGCTTCAGTACCAACAGCATCACTATGACGTGCTCCAAATAAAACTGAACAGATACAGTGGTGTAAAATTCAATGAGCGCTAGTAGAACCATGCAAAGTACTAAATTAGAAGTGACTAAACTTTGCTCTATGAGCCCTGAAAATGGTCTTACTTAATAACTTTGCATGATGGCTGGAATCCAGTCGGACTTGAAGAGCATTATATTGTCTTATGTAATTGGAAGCAGCAGGGCCTGATTATTCTGTGGTCGGCCCACAATAGAGCACAATGAGTGAGAGTTGCGTGACTGGAGCTGTTGTGCTGACAACATGCTCCTGCTATAATCGACACACTCAGGACAAGCCTTCGTCTCTGACTCGGAGACTGTGTGGCTGCTTTCTGTTTCTCACACTGTGTTGTCTGTTCAGCCTTGCGGCACAACAGTATCCTGTTCATCAGCTCCAGCTAATCCCAGACAGGAACCTATGTGAAGGATTGTTTATTACGACAACAGTTGTATGGTTTACGGAGAGTTTGGTGTTGCTAACCCTGTGTTGTGCTTTGTTACCAGTGGCAGCACCTTCGAGGGGGAGATGTTGTTAAAGTGTCTTTGTAGATAACAAGCTTACCCTGGCCGTATGTGTAACAGGAAGATGGATTGGATGTTTTAACTAGTGAAGAACTATTTGTTGTTTACCTGAACTTGAACAGATTCTTTTTATCCATGCAAACATCAGCATTTTTGCCTGTCTCTGCATCACTTTTTCTCCCTTGTCGCCTCTTTCTGCTTGTTTGCACACGCTTAGTGCCCAATGCATGTTTGCCCAGATTCCCCAGCTATTTCAGCCAGTGGCGATGCTGAACTGTTTTGAGGGTTTGCTATGTTGGGTGGAGGTCAGCCTTTCAGAATTTGTCAATCATGCCTGATCAAGCAGGCTAAAAGATTGCATGCTGCCTTTAAGTTAGAAAGACTGGTTTGCCGGGAAACTATTCTGTGTCTAATCAAATAAACCTCTGAGCCAGTAAACCTGTCATAAACTCCCTCAAGACACACTGCGCCCTCATTAACAATGGCAGTCATTAACGCTGGAATCCTATTGTTGCTATTTTATAGGGAATCTGGCAGCGCCACATTGCAGTGTGTCAACGGTCATGTAGAACACAAAGTAAAATCTGCTATAAATAGCTACAAACAGTGGATACTGTTACTACTGATGGCTCGATACTCCTTTCGATGTCTGATACTGATTAGACAACATTGAGTTTATATCAATACAGATATTAATCCGATGCAGCCTTTTCCCCTCTCTTAAACAGCAAAGCTATAGATCATACATCTGTATAGAAGCATTTTGCTCAAGTTTTTTTTTTTAAGTTTTTCTTATCCATTTGAATTAGTCGTATGAAACATGCTGCTGGTCTGTATTGTGCTGACGTCTCTCTTTTTTGCATGTGGCACATAGTTTTTTTTAAAGAGGCCATGTTATGCTCGTTTTTTGGGTTCATATTTTATTCTTGGTTACTTCTGTTTTCTCATACGGCCGACTGTTTTTCCCAGAATTTTTGCTTCTGTCTGAGACGCTCTGTTTTAGCTCCTGCCCCGCCTCTAAAGGCTTTACTCTGCTCTGATTGGCCAGGTCAAATATACACCTTCCAGATGAACCTATAGAGAAGCCCAGCACACTGTGACACACTAGTGATCCGGGATTTAAAAAAACTGATGAGAACAGAGTGTTAAGAGTGTTTAATACTATGGCATCATTTAAAACAGCAATCTGACTTTGTAACATCATTTATAGGTTGAAAGAGACAGAAAAGCATAATATGACCCCTTAAAGCATTTATGGGAAAGTTTAGGCTAATAAATCAGTTTATACATTTCCCCCTCTCCAATATCCAGTCCAGTGATTTTGACAAATATTGGGCCAATACCGATACTGAATATGGGATTGGCTCATCTCTGTTACGGTAATATATTATAATACATCTTTCAATAACTGCACTTTGTAAAGTTATGCTTTTATTTGACGAAAAAATGCAACCATGAAGAACAACCTATGAGAGAAGATAGTTAACAAATGTTAGCTAGAATTTCATACCTGCGGGTGTTGAGGGTGCTGGGGTAGACACAGCTGCAGGAGCCGCTGCAGATTGTGAAGTCACAGCTGCTGCTGGAGCTTCTGGGGCTGCTGTTGGTGTGGATGCCGGAACCTGCTCAGCAGCAGCAGATTCAGGTGCTGCAGCTGGAGCAGGGGTGACTTCTGTGGTGGAATGGGGCTCTACTGGTGGGGCAGCCTCAGTGGGGGCTGCAGGGGGTACTGTTGTCTCCTCAACTGCTGGCTGAGGTTCAGCTTGGGCCTCAACTGTGGCTGGAGATAACGGAGGAAGCTCTGGAATAGTTGCTACAGCAATCTCTTTATCTATAACAGACTCTGCTGCCTCTACAGGTGCGGAGGATTCAGGTGGTGCTGAAGCTTCATCTGCTGCTACAACTCCAGCTGGGGCTGCAGCCTCACCTGGTGCTGAGGCTCCGCTTGGCTCTGAGGATTCACATGGCGATGCTGAGGCAGTGACTGGTGCAGCATTGTCAGTGGGTACCTCTGCCTCCACAGGAGCTGCCACTTCAGCTGGGGCCTCTGCTGCAACAGCTGCTACCTCCTCCACAACTGCTGGGGCCTCTGTTGGCTCTGATGCAACAGGTTCAACAGCAGGGGTGGCCTCAACTGGCACAGCCGTCACTTCCTCAACAGGAGCAGAAGCCTCAGCTGGCACAGTTGTCACCTCCTCAACAGGAGCAGGAGTTTCTGCTGGCACAGCCGTCACCTCCTCAACAGGAGCAGGAGTTTCTGCTGGCACAGCCGTCACCTCCTCTACAGGAGCAGGAGTTTCTGCTGGTACAACCGTCACCTCCTCTACAGGAGCAGGAGTTTCTGCTGGCACAACTGTCACCTCCTCTACAGGAGCAGGAGCCTCAGCTGGCACAGCCATCACCTCTTCAACAACAACAGGAGCCTCTGCCTGTACAGCTACAACAGATTCAGCAGCGGGGGTCTCATCTACAGCTTCACCAAGGTCTGCAACTTCAGTGGCGGCCTCAGCCACTGCAATTTCTGCAGGGGCGGCCTCCTCCACAGAGGGTGGGACCTCCAACACAGCCTCAGCAGCCTCAGGTTCAGGGGTGGCTTCAGCTGGAGCTGTAGCCTCTAAAGCCAGCTCTGCAGGTGCAAAAGGTTCTGGCTGAGGTTCAGGAGCAGCTAGAAGGTCCTCCCCAGAGCCAAGATCCTCCTGGGCCTCTAGGGCTACTAACACAGCCTCTGCCTCATCATCGACTCCTGGTTGAAGATCATCCGGTAAAGCAGTCTGCACAGGCAACTGCATCTGGTCCTCAATGGTTTGTGCATCCTCAGGGATGATACCGTTCCTGACTGCTTTTAATACAGGGATGACAAAAAGAGAAGCTCGATTAGGAGTTACAACTCTCAAGCATTGTGCACTTTTCACTCTCCATCAGTCCTTTCTGCTAGCAACAGCTTTGTTAATATTTAACAGTAATGACACACCAAAGCTGAGCAACCACAAAAGCTGTCAAACAGTTGACTTTTCATTTGATTGAGCTTACAACATCTTGGTGGTCTTTGAGCTAATCTATGAAGTGATTGGCTTTGTTAATAATTTAACACATTTGTCATGACAACATTCTGTTTAACATCATAAAATGAATCCTAGCTGAGACATTCAACCATCCTGGAATTACCCTTTACATTGTAGGGTGTAATGTATGTTCCTGGAAGTTTCTTTTATTAATTAAAAAAAAAAACATGTTTAGTGATAAAACTGGTTTCAAAATGCTACTTTGCTAGAAAAATGGGAAAATTTGTGCATGTGCAAAATAACTTTCATTGTAAATTAGATCCTTCTCCTTTATCAAACACATAAAACCATAAATACAGCAAAGCTGCAGCTTAACTCCACATGAAAGGCAGGAGATGGGAAATCAGGCAATAAGGCCCAGAGGATGCGTGCTAGAGAAAACATCTTTTCATTTCCGCAGCTGAAAATATGGTTCGATGAAGCCTGGGTTTGTCCAAAGCCCCGAGGACACACAAGTCCCTCTCTGAGAAAATGAAATACACGTGACGATGGCTTTGCGTGCCTCTGGGGAGACACCCTATCTTCATTGTCATTCCATGACACCTGCTTTAGACTGTAGATGCGAAGAGGACACCAGCCCTTGGGTGAAATACAATAACATAAACTCAACTGACAGGAATCACAAGAGCCTAACAGAGGCTTTCAGAGTGTTTGTTATCAAAGTTTCTCTCAGCAGTATTTTACAGCTAACCTCTTTGTAAAAACACTTTATTCACAAATGGGACAAGCCAGAAGCTGAATGGGTGGATAGTTTGGACGCTGCAGCTTCCTGATTTTACTTGTCTGTCAGCCGTGGTAAAAAGAGTCGAGAGTGATGGGTGGAAGGGAATGTGACGGCCTGGCAACTCAAATGAAAATGAGCCAGCAGAAGAATACGTAACACGGCAAATTGTTAATGTGAATTGAAATATTTATGATATTAAGAGTGGAATTGTGAAAGCTGATGTTTGACACAGGCCTTTTTACAACCTTTAACTCTTCTTGTTTTTTTTTAAATAAAACACTTTACTGTTATGGATTTTTAAACATGTTCCCATCAGTCTTTACTTTCATTTAAGCAAAAAATTCTACTTTAAACACCAAATATCACAGAGAGTACAAAGCTGTGGTCTGCACAACAGGCCAGAACTTCTGTTAAACAGCATGAATGTGTGCCTGGGTCGAGACAGAGACAGCCTCTCCAGGCATGGATGACTCGTGTGTCAACATGATTTAACAGCCAGAGATGACAGAGATCCCAGTCAAAACAGTGCCATGGCTGGCCAAGAGCACCGAGAGGAGGGAGGGGGACGGACAGGGGGCCCGGACAGGGGATGGGACCAGTAGTGGCTTGGCATACAGCTGGTTTGCTAGACAGACTGTACACTGTATGATTAAAACCTCCACCCATTCAGCCACATTTAGAGAAGCCTGCCTGGGCAAAGAGCACAATAACTGGTTTTCTTGTCGGGGTGATGTAAGAGCCTGGAAAGAGACTCGAGCTTCTCCAGGTGACCATAGCTGGCTGGCTGGAGAGACAAAGCCCTAACACAAACATCACACAGTGACATTATATGGAAATGATGGACATGGAGACAATGGAACTATGCCAGCTATAATAAATACACAACAAATTGTTTTGGTCATTCGTTTGTTTTCATCAAAAAGTAGCAGCGTAGCAGCATGTCTTCATGTAAAACAAAGTGTTAACTTGACAAGAGCAAGAACATGCACAAAGGAATACTTTCTAACAAGGGCGGTGACTGTCATGTAATGTGTATGAGGGGGAGAATGCAGTTAGAACATACTGTACATGTAGCCGTGCCTGGCATGACACGTCTATGTGTCAGTAGGATGAATGAATGGACAATCGTGGTCTATGTAGGCTACTTGGCGGGTGTCTGAACACAGAGTCCACATGCAAAGCCAAGCAAACCATGGCCCACAGAGCATGACAGCATGTTGAGATGCTGTTTGAAACCCAGCCTTGCGATCCCCTGCAGAGGAATTTCTGAGTAGCGTAAATACGTTTGGCTTCTTTACAAAAGGAACATCAATCTCCAAGCTCCTCCTGTTCCCCCTTTGCATTCCTGCATCAACTGTGTGAGCTCTAAATTCCTGGAGCTAATTTTAAACACTCCTTATCATGCATACACAGATGTTAATCTCTGTTACTTACTTTCTGAGAGACTGACATACAGAAAACCATCGCATACAAACCTTGGAGGCATGACAAAGATACACACTTTTGGCTCATGTCACTTTAATCTTGCAGGAGAGATGCTTCTTTGTGTGTGAAAAATCTCTTAAGTCTCAAAACAGACAACTGTACTGTGGTAGAAAACAGGTTGGGTTACTGCTACTCTTGCCTTGGGCTGCGGATACACTATAAAACACTCCAAGCTGGATTTCACACAGAGCTACCGTACGAGTTGTGCCTAAGTTCTACCAGTCTAGATTCATCTACATACAAATGCCCATTCAGCCTAACAGAATGAGGTTGGGAGGCAGAATGATCTCAAATCAGCCCCTTCTCAGGTCTCATTTCATCAATAAGTCATGCAATGCAGTTTACAGGTTCTGTCAAGACACTTTCATTGGACATCAAATTACCGATGACTCACTAAAAATAAACACCAACCACTTCAAGGAAAGTGGGTGAACATAAATAATTCTCTCCATGAGGAAGTGCAGTGTGCTGTGCAGCAGTGGAGAGTGAAAAAGCACACGGTGTACCAGAGAAGCACTCACACACCCCTCAGCAAGTTGGGACTCAATGAAGTAACTTAGAGCAACTGCTGTGCACATTTCATAAACCCTATCGATCACATGCCGTGCTCGCCAGTCAGAAAACTAATAATGCAGATAAAAGGCACTTTTAAGCATTTAAACTTACCCACTGTGTCTCCATTGCTCTCCT
Source organism: Naso thynnoides (assembly GCA_029783665.1). Lineage (NCBI taxonomy): Eukaryota > Metazoa > Chordata > Actinopteri > Acanthuriformes > Acanthuridae > Naso > Naso thynnoides. The sequence goes on from JAQLOL010000025.1 coordinate 25,369,932, forward strand.
CAGGCTTTGTACCTGGTCTTTTCTCTTGATCAACAGTCTGGGCACTGGATGAGGAGCACCCCATGTTTGAAAAAAGGAGTCGAGATGAATTTTTAAAAAACAAACTTTGAATTAATTAAAGAAGCAGCCACAAGTCCAAACTGCTCTCTGCAAGCAAAGACAGAAATTATCTGGCAGTGCAAACACAGCTAGAGCTCTTCAGTAGCTGGGAACCATTATCTCCCCCAGTCTCTTTGTGTGTTTCTGCATGGCCTGCTGCTCTCTTGCCCCAGATCTGTTGTGAGAACGCAGCAAGGCAGAGCAGCCACTACTGCTAAATGTTCCCTCAGGCTCACAGCCACACAGTCATATAGGAGGAGGAGGCAAACATGTGCTTGAAGTGAGTGTCCTCCCCTTTATAGTGTCCTGCTGGAAGACATCCACCACCTAGTGGTAATGTTCAGGGTGGCACATCCACAATGTATGCATTTCCTTAAGGACTGCTTTTATTTTTGTAGTGCTTTTGAGTCAGGGAAAGACAGCTTAAATTAATTTTTGTGTCAGTTGTTAACAATAGTCATCAGAAATATCTAAATTTCCCCCACAGAGATCTTAAAGCCCGACAAAAAACCAAACATGTAGTGTAAAATGTTTATTAATCAGTTTAATTTGGCAGTAAATAAAGGACATTACAGACAAAAATAAATTGTGTTGCATACAAAAGTGTATAAATAGCTTCAGTAGAAAGATTGAATTTACTTATGTTTAAGTTTAGCTTGTAAAGCAGAATCAGTGGAATCCTGTGAACGTCACGCTGCAGGTTGGGGGGTGGAGGGATCTCTGTCGTTTATCTGTGCATAAGCTGATTCTCCAGTGTTTCCAGCTTGTTGGACATGACTTCAAGTAGGCACATTAAGGAAAGATAGAAATAAAAATAAAAATACAATTTTACAAACTCAGTTTTTTTTGAGCAGCTGTGGCTGAGGAGGAAGAGTGAGTCAACCAGTTGTCAGTGGTTGGTGGGTTGATTTCAGTGTGTACTTGGGAAATACTGATACTCAAACTGCTCCCGATCTGTGTGTGTTTGCTCCTGATAAGTGAGTTGGTTCTTTGTATGGAAGTTCTTGCCATAAATAAATTTTGACTTGCATTGGTCGTCTCTGCACTAAAACAGCACCAGGTAAAAAAAATACAGTCTATCTGCCATTTGTTCTATCTTAAAAAGAACCTACATTGTAATGACCTCAAGTTTTTAATAAGTCATTGTCTGACCCTTAAAGTGTCTCGTTAGGCATCAGTAGCATTGACACGCATATTGAAAGCTGGTGACATTAGCTGAGCAATTTGTTCGTGCTAACTACAGCCGAGTCTGTAGCCTCCTTCTCGGGCAGCAACAGAGGCCACAGCTCTGCTATTGGTTAGCGTTTACTCAGCTGCCCCCCATAACGAAATGGTGATAATGTGACGTTATTTCAAGCAAAAAAATTCTAATTGTCCCTTTCCATGATGCATGATGAGTCAGAATCCCAATCACGACACATTATAACGGCATCAGTGTGATTATTGATCAGCTTGTTAGTTTTAACTGGGCCTAGGTTAAATATAAAAGTATGCTTAACTGTTCCTCACTCGCTGAGGTGTTTTATAAGGGGAGTCGGTGCCAAGGGTTCCCAAAGGAGGGGGTTCACATGAACTAATATGAACGTGCAGCCGTCCCACCGAACAAAGAAACTGAGAAGCTCAGTAACGACACAGAGAGGGCATGTGACGCCACTTTCCATTCTGAACATCAATATGTCACTAGTTCTTTACAGAGCAAAATTCTTTTGAGCTAATCTAAGAAATGATTGGTTTTGTTAATAATTTAACACATTTGTCATGACAACATTCTTCTTAACATCATAAAATGAATCCTAGCTGAGACATTCAACCATCCTGGAATTACCCTTTACATTGTAGGGTGCAATGTATGTTCCTGGAAGTTACTTTTATTAATTTATCAAAAACATGTTTAGTGATAAAACTGGTTTCAAAATGCTACTTTGCTGGAAAAATGTGAAAATTTGTGCATGTGCACAATAACTTTTATTGCAAATTAAATTAACTTCTCCTTTACCAAACCATAAATACAGCAAAGCTGCAGCTTTGCAAAAAATTTTCTCTGAAATCTAACATGGCGGAAATTTGTTCAGAGCTCCTTTAACTTATAAACATTCCCCTAAAAAAACCTAATATTCCACAGTTACATACTATGTTCATTTCTAGAGTTCAAGGCTACAAACAACTCAAAGTATTTCTGCCCTACACCGGTGGTTGCTTCATTGACATTATATATGCTAAGGCTATTTATAAATGCTTTGGTGTGTGGCATCAATTTATGCTACATACTTGTACCTATATAAATAAACATTTACGTTAATTATATTGTAAGGGCAAACACCAAGACTGAAAACTGTAATCACACAAAGTGTGGACACATGATGTTCTTTTCACTGACCACTAACGGAAAAACACAGAGGTTTTCACGTGTCACTGTGTGTTCATTTGCATACTACAGAGACTCATCTGGCCGCAATTACAAAAAACAAACTGAACATTCGAAAAACAGTGGAGCCAACATTTTTTTGTGGTTTTTTTAGAAAAGGATATTACTCTGCACCAGGCTCTTCAGCTTCTCAGTGACCTGGTTTTGAAACAGTATCACGTTCTCACACTGGCACATGTTTTCATCAGATGGTTTGTCTGTGAAGAAGAAATAAATAAGATGAGACGATCTCTTTGCCCTTGGATCTGATTGTTTTTTTCTCTCCTTCTTTACATTACCCTTCCCCTCACCCTATCTCTTCTAATCTCTCCCTGCAGGTTTCCCTCCATGTCTCTGCCTGTATGTGGGTGGGATACATGCAGGAGTGCACGTCATTTCAAAGCAAAAACAACAGATGAGTTGTGTGATAGGATTTTGCAGATGGTTCCAGCCTTAAAACATTTACAGAGTTGCTCAAATCAGTGATCCTGACAGCGGCAGCAGCAGGTGGCAGTGACGCACCATTTTAAAAAGTGTTCTCAAACTGGCCTGTGGGTTTAAGCATCAGATCAAATAGCACTGAATCTGACATTCTCACAGATTAAACTTGAAGCACTTTAATACAGTTACAGAGAGCCTGTTTGGTGAGTTGTTTCTTCTTTTAGTTCAGTAAATCCACAGTACCTTTACATATCCTGGACTTGAGCTTCTTCGTAATTTCTCCCATGCTCTCAAAATCCTCAGCGTAATAAAGGTGAGTCTCATCAGGCTCTGAAGCTATTTCTCTCAGCTCCTGCTCAATGGCTTTACCAACACCCAAAGCATATATTGTTACACCTGAAAACAGAAATCAAGATAATGTCAGGAAACTCCTTAGAAAGAACTTTAATCAAAAATTGTGCATCTGACTGGCAAAGCAATATAATAATTTTACCAGATTTCTTTGCTTTAGTCGCCCATTCAGACACATCATCCTGCGATCTGCCATCAGTAAACACAATGCAGACACGCGGTATGTTTGGCCTGGCTCCTTCTTTAGCTGAAAAGCTGGACTCAAACATGTGACGTAAGGCTGTGCCAGTCATGGAGCCTCTCCCCATGTATTGCATCCGAGACACGGCTTGTTTGATTCTCTGTGCTGTGGTGTACTGGCCCAGAGTGAACTCTGTGCGCACCTTGGTGGAGAACTGAAGAAGGCCGACATGTGTGCCTGCTCTGGAAATGTCCAGTGAGTCCACAATGCTGTTCACAAACTGCTTGACCAGCTCAAAGTTGGCAGGGCCCAGACTCTTAGAGCCATCGATCACAAAAACCAGATCCATGACTCCATCACCACAGTCAGGCTCTGAAAGAAACAAGAACATCAAAATGATCTTTCTTTTCTTTATATTCTAAAGAAGAGGGTCTGTCAAAGAAAGTTAAGATCATACTTTTGCAGCTCTTGCCATCTTCAGCCAGCATAAATCCTTCAAAACATCTGCAGATGTAGGAGTCATTAGCGCTGATACACTGGTGTTCACAGCCATGGTCCACTGTCTGACACAGATCCAGACCTGTGTGTTCAGTTACAGAGAAACAGTGATTAGCATGATGCTACTGTGGCTCATGGAAGCATCCTTTATATGATACACAGTGAAAGGCCCAGAGTTATTGGAGTTGATGCAAACACGATTTTCTGTTAAAGAAACCCAGAGGCCCAGTCCCATGAATAAAACACTGGTTTTTTGCATTTCTGCAAACCATGGATACATTAAATTTGTTAATTTGGTATGTGCATCATAGCGTAGTTTCTACAATATTTAAAAAAGAATAAATATGTACGTGTTTTTGGTGATAAAAGCAAGTATTTTAATACAAAACATGATCTATTCCAAATCTAACCAAGTGGTTTTGATGCCTAAACTTAAACAGACTTTAACCATGGCCTTGTCACAACATGACGTTTAATTTTAAGATATTTTTTCAGGTTTTGGACAGGAAACAGTGGAGAAAGACACACAGCGAAGAGCCACAGGGTGGAACTGAACCTGTAGCTGCTGCACTGAGGTCACATCCTCTGAATATGGGGTGCCAGCTCTACCAACAAATTTTAACCAAGAAATGTAAAATTTCAAGACATCCAAGGTTTTAAGAAATGTACCAACATTAATTCTGGTGGTTGATACTTTAAGCCATCTGTTTTTGCTTTTATCAGACAAAGTATTTAAGGACATGAATGTTGCATGGTGGTGAACAAAAATACATAATATCCCCTTAATCCGAGAGGGAGAGGAGAACATAGTTTCTTTTCGGTGAGCGCTGGGATTAATGCTGACCTCATAACCGGTTCAAAATTCATTCAAAATTATGTAACATGTAAATACCAGAACAGGGGACAGAAACAGTCCTGAAACATGAAAGATTACTCTCCAAATTCTGTTTACTTCTCACACAAATGTCAGTTCTGACTTTTATGTATTGTCAAGTGTAGTTAAGACTAAATTTAAACAACTTTTCAAAATGTAAAAATAAATCAAAGGCTTTCACAATGAACCTCTTAAGACATAAGCATCAAGGCCCATTGCCACAAAACTTACAATATTTACTCTATGTCATCTAACATCTTTAACATCTAAAGGGGCAACTTTTTTCAAATCTTCAAATAGTGCTTTTTAATAATTACATCATATCATTTGGCTGCAGTTTACTTAAAACTTATAAGAGCTCAGACTCACGTTGGCATGTTTTTCCATCAGGTTGAAGTGTGAATCCATTTCTGCATTTACACACGCATGAATCTTCTGTATTCATAAACTCCTGTTCACAGCCGTGTTTCCCATCCACACAATGGTCGATCTCTGCAGGAAATAATCAGAGTGTAACAACAGAGAAAATAAAGTCACTCTGAAATGCCGTCTGGTCATGAAAAATATTTATCATCAGTGGTTATTACTGTAACACAGTAACAAGTTTCCTTTTGTGTTACAGTTAGCATGCTCACGATCATGTTGAACAGATTGTTTTGACATTCCACTGGAAAACAGGTTGCAGGACATCTACCGCAATGTAAATCACAAAGACATCATTGTGAAAAAAATATTTAATTCTTTGAATTAAATTTTTCTTTATTTGTAAAAATAAGAGGAAAGAAGCATCAGACACTTACTCTTGCATGTTTTTCCATCAGGTCTGAGTATGAAGCCCTTCCTGCATTTACACACGCAGGCGTCATCCGTATTAATAAACTCCTGCTCACACCCGTGGGTGCCATCAGCGCAGTGATCAATCTCTGCAGGACATTTTAATAGTCAGGTGAGGCAGGATTAAGGAGCAATTACCTTAAAGACTTTCTGCTACTCTGGCCAAGATTTTCATTTGTGTTCTGAGAAGATCAAATTCACTGATCATATTTAATGGATGCATGCTCCTATTCTGCGTTTTTCACATTATTCCATTGGATCCATGAGCACTTAACAGAGGAAATCTAACTCCAGTCCAAGCAGCTAAATAATATTGTGGTCTAGACATATGAAGTTTTCATGTACAGCCCTCCCGTCTTGTTTGTTCTTCACCATTATTATTTAGATATTTTTCAATGAGAACAAAACTCGCTTTCAGGCACAGTCACACTCAGAAGCAGCTCATTACAACCACAGTTTGGATTAAAGCTGAGGTAGGCAATTTATTTTTTAGTGCCATCGGGCAAAAAGTCAGGTGGTCTGAAAGAACACAAGACTTTTGCACCTCTCCTTGGCTCTGTATTCAGGCTTTAGAAAATGAAAATGGTGACGGACACTTTTCGGACAATTGCAGGTCATTTCAGAGAGCGTGTGCTCCTACTGGCTGCTCTTCGCTGCACCTCTTAGCGACAGGTGATGTCGGTATGAGCTGATAAGCTGTTGAAACAAGTCATGGGCCTTATGTCTGCAGACAATAATGCCTGGGGGCGACATGTAAGCCAGCTTGAGTCGAGTTGAAACGAACCAGTTTACTCCTCTGCAACTTTCATCTCACTGTAAATCTTTGGTGTAAACTGGCCTTAAAAGGGAGAGCAACAACAACAAAAAAGTAAAATGCAATCTCGTGCCACAGCTAGTTTGATTTCTGGACATTGCCTACCCCAGCTTTAGGGGCCTTCCTCCAGGGAACCTCAGTGGTGGTAAGGACGGAGGGGTAAGTGCTTCCTTTCACTTTGCCCACCACGTAAGAGCACTACACGGATGTTTGGACAGATAGTCCCACAATATAATAGATATAAATGTATACAGCACTACACATTTTACATTCAGTACCACATAACATTTTCTGGCTTCAAAAATTAAAAACAAAATCTAGATTTTCACATTTAAAATTAAATAATGAAGCATAAAAAAGCTTTGGACACTTACTCTTACATGTTTTCCCATCAGGCCTGAGTGTGAAGCCTTTTCTGCATTTACACACACAGGAGTCTTCTGTGTTCATAAACTCCTGTTCACACCCATGGGTACCATCAGCACAGTGATCCATCCCTGGATGACATAGACAGGACACCTCAGAGACTAAAGCACTGTTAACAGTGTTAACTTAACACTATCAACAAATAATATTTCAGCCCTGTACAAAACACTAATCTGTTTCTGATACAACTTAAAGAAAGGCTAATGTAGCAGGAAACGATTTTGATTTTAAATTATAGTTTTATTATACAGTGACATTCCACACATTGCCCAAGATGAAAGTACTTACTGCTGCAGGTCTTGCCATCCAGATTGAGGATGTAACCTTTCTTACACCTGCAGATGTAGGACTCTGGAACGCTGACACAGTCGTGCTCACAGCCATGGTTCCCCAGGTCACAGTAGTCAATTTCTGAGGAGGGTGAATCTCTTTTTAATGCAGCGGTACTTCTCCTCATGCTGCAAAACTACTACCTGCAGTTATACCACTGTCACTTCTTCTTCTACTGAGAGCTGCACTTAGAATGTCTAGAATATCTGTTAGTCATCAGTGATTGTGTGTGCATGCCTTTCAGTTCAACACTTAAACTAGAACAAACACTGATAAGGGATGACAAAAACCTGACAAAAAACCTGACAAAACCATAATTAATGCCATTCATGCAGGGGGAAGCAGCCAATTGCACGAGAGGCTATTAATTGAGTGGATACGGTTTGTGGTGTTTTTTTTTTTTAGTTGTGTGTTTTGGTTTGTTACATGCCTCAATAAGCATGCACCAAAGGTGGCAAAAGTACACCCATTCTTTACTAAAGTAGAAGAGCAAATATTTGTGTATTATTTGTGAGTGTAAAGACTCTGGTAAAAGAAGAAGTACTGACTCAACTTCTTTACTCAAGTAAAAGTAATAAAGTACAGGTTTTGAAATGTACTCAAAGTATAAAAGTAAAAAAGTATCCCCCTGGAGAACATTTCTACCAGCCATTTCTGTATGAGGGTAACAGAACCTCATATCATATTAATATAATGCAAAAACAATTAAACTTAATGATAGAATTAGTAAGATTTGCCCAAGCTGTTCCTAAATGCACCAGAAAAATAGGTGATTGTTGAGTCTTATTGCCAGAAAGTCCAATTGGGTACATTTGGGTCGGTAAATCATCCTTACACAGCCAAAAGGCAAAAGCATTCAAACTAAAGTTACAAGCTTTTTGGGGAAATGTAAGGAGCAGAAAGTAAAGATATTTGCGTATTAATGCAGGAAGTAAAAGTAAAAAGTTGTTAAAATTAAAAAAAATACTCAAGTAAAGTGTAGATACCTAAATAATCTACTTAAACTACAGTAATGAAGTATTTGTGCTTGGTTAATTCCCACCTCTGGCATACACTGCTATTACTGCCATGGCCTCTTTATTGAAGCCCCAGTGTTTAAAAACACAGATGTTAAATTTATTCATCAAAAATCTCAATTCACTCTCAAATGACTCTGGTAAAGGTGCAGATCAAACAGTGAGTCTTGTTTTGATCCAGTGATACTATGATACACCTCCACATTTGAGCAGCTGCTCTGCTGATTGCAACAACACACTTCCTACAGGAAAAACTCCCCCACTTTTACTTTCTGTGAACATCCACCAGAGGAGCAAGAGGGAAGTTCTCCAGCAGTGGGTGGAGGAACATCAGAGGCAGGAAAAAGGCTGGCTCTCGTTTGGACTGAAGGTGAAGTAAAATTACAGTACAGCAAAACTTTTTGTGCTATTAGGCCTTCCTCAAGGTTGTTCCTGATTTATTAAGCGAGCGAATATTGAAGAAAAATATTATGGAAAAAAATATAATGGCAGTAGTTTGCTGCACTTAGTATTTATAGTGATTAAGTTACACGACTGACTGATGAACAATGTGTAAGAAAACAATAACAAACTCTCAGACATCAGACTGATAATGGTTTTTAGCCACATATATAAATACTTACCTAGAAAAATAATATGCATTTAATTTTATGCTAAATTAAGAATTTCTTTTTACCCCTTTAGTTTGCTGCCAGACAGTTGTTTATTTTGGCTATGGTCTTGCTACCATCTGAGCTAAACAGCTGATTTTGGGGGGATGATAGAGTGCACAGTGTAATGCTAGACTACAAGGCTGTCTAGCAGCAAACTAAGCAGTGAAAAAATCCTAAATTTAGTGTATAGTTCAACAGATGTTGATTTTTTAGGTTATCATTTATATATGGGGCTTAAAGGGGTTTTTTGCTGACCCCATCTGCAACAGTACGATGCCGACTTTCGGTGCAGCAAATTTTCCTAAAAGTGACGCCACTGATCACCATCTGCAAAAAGTAATAGACTGACTATCCATAAGTGCCTCATACAAACCCCCCTTAAAAATACTGAACTATCCCTTTAAAACAAAAAAGCCTTTTGGACTGGTATTATAAAACAATATACAGAAAATGAAAGGAAAAGCATCTCTCTGTGTTTGCTACTGGATAACTTTTTTTTCAGGTATAAAATATATTAGGATGCAAAATACAGCAACAACAGGAGGTGACGAGAGAATTTAAGGTCAGTAGTGATAAAGCAGAAAGAGTTCCTGCTTAGGCAAGAAATGTATTTTTACTGTTGCATGTCTTCAGGTCTATGGTGAGTTGATATCCTGGACGGCAGCGGCACTCGTAGCCATCGGGGAGGTTGGCACAGATGTGTGCACAGCCGTGATCCACCACAGCACACGTATCCTCAGCTACATAGCAACAACATGAAGAGAAATTCATCAGTCATCTGCAGCTGAGTTTGTAGACTCTAACCTGTTGTAAGTGTTTTTTGCCTCTTGGGGGCAGCAGACACAAGCTGCACACACGACACTGACATATTTTAATTACCTTTTAAGTTGATCTGGCAATCCTGTTTAAAAAGAGTTGCCTCTTTACACATTCAGCAGACACAGAACAACATTATATCATCGATTTGATGTTGAGTTTGTGTCCACCTGATGAATGTTAGACTCTTTCCTTTCCTAAATAGCTCTTTAGCTGCTAAATACCTCACTATGTTGCACAATTAGTCACTGACTGAGTCTGTCAACTGCTTGATGCTGGACAGGTAGTAAACAGGGGATTTTTAGAACTTGCTCCCTAGAACAAAGCTGTTTTTCATTGTTAAAAAACTAATTAGAACAATCGGAGTAAACCAAAGCAGATGAGTTTTAGACAGGAAAACAAAGCAATGAGGTGAAAACTGCCACAAAATTTAGACGAGAGAAAGAAATCACTTCACCTTTACATGTTTTGCCATCTGGGTTGAGTGTGAATCCCTTCCTGCACTTGCATCTGTATGAAGCGGGGCTGCTTACACAGATGTGCTGGCACTGATGGTCCGCCACTTCACACATTTCTGAACCTTTACGCATGCATGTATACACACAACACAGACAGTCAAACTCAAATGAAAGGGAGAAAACACACATGCATTCATAAATGAGGAGGGAGTGAAAACAGACAAAAAAAGACGGGATTCATCACCTCCACACAGTTTGGACTTGAACACTGAGATAAGACTTTCAATCTGGCTAAAGTTGGCCACCAGGTGCACATGCTCAGAGTGTGGCTCACTCCCGATGGTTTTCAGAGTGTTCATATCCACCCTGCCCACTCCGATGGCAAAGATCTGGATCCCAGCTTGCCTTGCCTTAGCCGCTATTTTCTCCACCGTGTCCTGAGGTCGCCCATCAGTCACTATCATAGCGATTCGTGGGATGTGCAGGTTTGCTGGTCGTGCTCCATGTTCCTCAGTGAAAGATGTCTCCATGGTGTACTGGATGGCGAGACCAGTCATCGTTCCTGTGGCGAGGTGCTTCATGTTCCTCACTGCCTGCTCCACCTGAGCCTTGCTGGTGTGGGTGTTGAGGGAGAACTCGGGGTGGACCACACTACCATACTGAAGCAGACCAACCCGAGTGGCATCAGAGCCGATGTTCAGGAACTGAAGCAGGTTGATGATGAAGGTCTTCACTTTCTCATAGTCGTGGGGGCGAATGCTTCGGGAGCTGTCGATGACAAAGACGAAATCCAGCGGGATGGCTTTGCAGGTGTTCTCTGTGATCAAAGGATGGAGGTTTGAATACTCCAAACTAAACAGCTCAGTTTGTGTCTAAACTGCAAACTTTTAAAAGCTCTGTGACTTTGTTGGCCAATTTAAGAAACAGACAAAAGTGAAGTTAGCAAAACACACATTTTGGTCGCTAGCTGGTTATTTACCCATTGACTTGGTTTGAGCAGTTGTTTCATTTCTGCCTCTGGCCACAGTAGGTCTGCGACGATGTCTGTCCAGTCGAACTGCGTCACAGCACAACAAGCAGAAGAGGCCAAGGGCCACAGACCTCATTCTGATGTGATGTGAAAACTGAAGCGTTAAGAGAGAGAGAGAGGAATGCAAGAATTAACAGAAACATTCC
>JAQLOL010000025.1:25387622-25401558 GCA_029783665.1 Naso thynnoides
GGTGGTGGTAGAGGTTTGTGCATGTGCATATGTGTGTGTGTGTGTGTGTGTGAGATGATCGTGTCCGTGTCAGTGCATGCATGGGTGTAATGTAATGTGTGTGTAGCAACAATATATCCACGTATATACTGTACACCGGAGAGGCAGTGCGGTGCATAAATTTTGCTGGGGTTTCGTTAACAGCAGGGTTGAGTCAGCAGGATGCTGGGAATGTTTTCATGCCGTAGCAGTGGTGTAAGGTGGAGGAGCCTGTTTCAGTGGAACACTGACACTGTCATCATACGGAGGCAGCAGCACCTGGAGATGAAGAGGGAAGAAGAGGAATATCGGGTTTTAGTTAGTATGAAGTGATCTGTCATTTGACTCTGCAAAAGAGGAAGAGCACCTCAAAATCAATAATCAATTTGAGGTGTAACTCTTAATGTTTAAGTTAGCTAAGTAACTTAAGGGGATGAGTCCAAACAGAGGAATTAGAAAAGGTACTTTGGATTAAGTGCAGTATATATAAATCCAGAAAGAGCTTCAATGGCACGGAAACTATTATGGTTTTTGAAAAAAATTTACACAACTGAAGTATGTCAAGCTTACTTAATTTGTTTTGCATATTTCATACACAGAGGGGATTTAAGCGGTAGACAGGAAGCACTTTAACATTTAACCAACATAATAAATCTGCATAAATAAAATAAAATGACAAAACGTGTCAGTCTGAAACGGCCCAATGTTTAATGACTATTGTAACAACTGAAAATTCTTAGTATGTGAGACAGCAGAGGAGCTCTAAATCTTTTTTGTCGTAAATTTATAATTCATCTTATCTTTTTCTTGATAGATTTATTGCTAAAAAAAAACTGACCAGTTAAAATAAAAAAGCTGTATCCAAAAATTCCTTTTGTACATTGAACATTTGATCCGACATTTGACTAACCAAAAGATTTATTTATAATTTAAGAAAAATAATCCATTGTTTACCTGCACTTGCCACTTTTAACTATTTCATACAATGTTTCATACTGCTAATTTGCACTTATCTTGTACACTGTTTAAGTTTGCACTTTTATATTATGGTAATTTTATTAATGTCCTAAGCCAGGGACTTATTTTTTTGTTGTTTTTTTTGTGCTGAGTTTTCTGTTACTTGGCAGAAGACAGATGTAGAATTGAAGCCTCACCATGAGCTAAAAAAAAAAAAAGCGATTACGTGCCGACTGACTAAAATGATTAAACTGGTTTTGAAAAATGTCAACACCCTGAAAAGCAGGGACATATAACTGAAAAATACTCATTCAGCATTATGCTAATCTAAAATGTGGGAGCCTAACCTCTATGACTGTCTAATTCTCTGGTATCAACTCTGTGACGAAGCTAAGCTGAGTCTGCGTGGAGTCAAAACATCTTGTGTGATTCAACACTTTAATTCTGCTGTTGACACCACGGCTAACAGACTTGACGTCTCTCTCAATGGTTCAGTTGACTTCATATACAACACCTCCATGTGTCTGACCTGTCTTATAAACAATGAGCCACTGAGGGTTTCAGTCTGCACAGACAGAAAAACACAACCTTTCCTTTGTGAAGGTGAACAGCGCTGATCTCCTCAGGATGACATTAACATTTAGTAACAAAAACCTTCTTTTCTCTTACAGTGACTGAACCTTCCTCTGCGATTTATATCCTTCTAAGCTGAAACTGTTTGTGACTGACAAAACTAGGACGACACATCTCAAAAATGACAGGACAATCTGAAATGAACTTTACATAAAATTCCAAAAATGCTTTATTTGCTTTTGCTGGCAGCATATAAAAATTCAAAACATCAAAACCATCTGAAAAAATTCTATATCCAAGTCTTCTTTAATGTGCCGTAGGTTCAATACCTCCAAAACACAAATTTTAGCTAAAAAGCTACTAAATCCAACATTTTCAGTACATGGCTCCGTGTTGCGTGCCTGGCCAAGCGTATTGAATGTGTTGGATTTAGCAGCTTTGTAGCTGAAATAACAGTGTTTTAGAGGTATTGAGCCTACATCACAATAAAGAACACTTGGATTACGCCGCACAAAGTTTTGGATGGACGTTTTTTAGAAAGCTATGAAGTTTTCAAACTAGATCTCCATAGACTGCCAGCAAAAACAGCTAAAGTGAGGGGCTTGAATGTTTGGATAAAATCCATTTACAATGGAATAACACTGGAAGAAAAAAAAAAAGTCTTCTTTTTCAAAACATTTAAGGGTAATTGATACACAAAAAATTGTTTTGCGGTGAATTAAGGCCCTAAAAGTGGTGCTAACTACCTGTACCCTGAACTTTAGAAACAATACTGGACCTTAACTTTCATGTTAATCTAGAAGTAACTAATGAGGACTGTGACTTTTAACAAGGACACATAGCTTTACCCTCAGACTTTCCAAAAAATATCATGTTAATGGCCATCATGGGCATGTTTAAGGCTGTTTCTCAATCTTTTAACTAATTTTAAAACAAAATTGGGGGGAAATGATAAAAATCTGCCAGCAAAAGTAATCATTTCAGCCAACAAAACCCATGGCTTCAATAAGAAACAAGAAGCCCGTGTGATATCAAAGACCTACTGTTTCAAAAAGTCTTAGAATTTATAGTTGTAAATCTGCCACTTTGACTGCAAACTGCATATGTTGTATTTCTGAGAAAATAAAATAAAATAAATGTGTAGCAATAGTATCTAACGAAAGCAAGACCCATGCCATGTGCACAGTGTGAGGCTTTCTAGTTGTTACTTCTTGTTGCTGTTTTATCGCCATGTATTGCACCTGACTGTGTGGGTGTCGGTGTGTCCAGGAATTCAACTCATATGGAACCAATTAGTGGACTTTTGCCCTCGTCGCTGTATAACTGACGTACAGCCAAAACAGCCACAGACCTGCTCGTGTCTGTGAGGAGCTCTAAATGAATATGTCTGCCTCTAATTGAGAAAGCACACATGAGAAGGTGAGGCTAATGTTGGGAAATAAAAGGCAGAGCTGGGATTTCCTGGCAACTTTCACTCATGACGTCAGCAAGCTGGAGGGCGGCCTCCTGGTCCTCTCCTTTCAGATCAGGTGTTTTTCTCATCAGGAGCCTGTGGACTTTTCTGTTTCTTAAAAAAACCTTGAAACATCACATAAAGTCGCACCGTGTGTAAAGCTGTCGAGCGTAGTGGACTGTTTGAAATAGTGTGGAATGTTACACTCCGAGGAGTTTTAAGCTGCAGACTGAGGAGGGCAGCTTTTTCCAAAATACCTGTGAAAATCAACATACTGCAAGATCAGTACAGAGCCAGCTGTTGACAGCTCCTTACGTTCGTTCTAAATTGTACATTTTCTTACAGCTCAACCGAACTGTATTATGTGACAGTCAGAACAGGTAATCGGTCTTTCTTTTTTCTCTGCCTTCTGTCAGAGTTTAAGCTTTTAATAATAAGTGTGTGGGCAGCATGGCCTGCGCTGGTCAAAGAGCCAGAACAGAAGACCAATGGGAGGCGCGGCTACACCCCAACGGAGCTCCCTTACTGTACTACTACTGTGCCTCAGCCACCATCATAATGACTTTGCCAGCATAAAGTCTCATCTATCTGTTCATTCATCGCTGCTGTGTAAAAGTATCTGCTACGGCAGCCCAAATTTATACTTCCTTCCTCCCACACCATGATGGCTTTACAGCTGCCAGATTGGCCTGAACAGAGGAAACCTACGCAGACGATGAAATCGTGACTTGTGGTCTGAACTGAGTAAGGAAATCATTTTTCCATAGAAGTTGATTTGTTGTGTTTGGAAGTAGAAGAAAGCAGCAAATCATGATCAGATGTTTTATACGGGATCTCTAAATGACAATAAAGACATAAATATTAGTTTAATGGTCTATGAATATATAACATATTGCACACATGCACATTTCTCATTAGCTCCTCTTTACTTCTGCAATAAATCAGTTAATATCTAGTGGCTTGTAAATCATTTGGTTTTCATTCAAACATTTGATGTGTTGTGAAATATTTAGCTTATAGTTAATACTGATCGAATTGTTTGTCCAGCTGTACACTGCTTGTGGGAAATGTCTGCCGTGTTAGTCCTGAAGTGAGAATGCTCAGACATTTGTTGAGCTTCGTGCAAAGACGTTTGTAACAGCTCATTGGAAATGTTATTAACATCACACAGGTGGTCTATGAAAAAAAATCAAAAATAACTTTCTTTTACTGGTTTTGTTCAACTTTGGTGAAACTTCCCAGAAAAGTGACCAAGTCAAACGGAGCACAGACAGAGTGAAAATGCTCTTCCATCTCCTGTTTAACAGACATGTCGGGAATATTCGGGCAAAAATTCCATAATAACCTTTTGGCATGTTGTATTTCAGGTGATCTGACAAAAACACCCAAGCATTTCTCCTTGGTTCTGTATACTCTGTATTTAGACTTCAGAATATGAAGACCATGACGGGCACTTTTCAGCCAATCACTGGTCATTTCAGAGAGCATGTGTTCCTTGGCTGCTCTACACCGCCTGTCTTAGCAACGGGTGACGTTGCTACAAGCTGATTGGCTGTTTAAACAAGAGACTAGTTATGCTCTAAAACCAGCCTCCAGCAGCTTGAAAAGTTGAGTTGCAGGTGACACCGTCAGCCGGCGTGAGTTCAGCTGAGACGGACCAGTTTACACTGCTGCAACTTTGCTTACAACTGTTTTATCTCATCGTGAATCTTCGGTGTGAATTGAACTTAAAAAGCATAGCAACAACAAATGCAATAATACTGCATTTGGAGATGGTGTCTGAGCCTCCAACTTTGTTGTGTTTGTGAGCTTTGAGGTCGTAAAGTGAGAACAACATAGACGCTACATTGCATTTTAATATGAGCGTTTAAACAAGAGGTTCATAGCTGTTTCCAGTTTATTCTTGACAACAAACAAAGGATTTACGCTGAAAAATATCATTTCTAACTAATCTGGGTCACTTTACATGGACGGCAGTTAATATCAATACCATTTAACACATTACATGAGATCAAAAATTGATATTCATGTTAACTGCTAAAAAAGTTTCTGATCATTGAAGAAACACTTACTTTTGCCCGCCATTTTATATGCATTTATTACATCAAGTTGGCAACTTGTGTTACAAAATTATCTCAGAGTTGCCGAGTTGTTTTTCTAACATGAGAGGCCATTCATGCAAATTCTCCCAATGGGAAACATATTTTTCCAACTATTCCGACATCACATGAATGCAGGATAAAACGCAAGCTGGAGGAAAAACAGGGAGAGGAGGGTGCAGCGGAGTTGCTTCCTTAGGAGTCTCATGCTACAGCTAGCTTGATTTCCAGACATTTCCTACCCTAGCTTTACTAATCATACTGTGGTCCATTTTTACTCTATCCCACATGCACCATCAACCCCAACATTCTTACATTGGACTTTAAGGAGGAACATAAGTCATTAGTGGTGACTTACCGTGGTGTCATTGGTCGTGACATAGAGCAGGATTTCAGAGGAACCGCGGCCGCTCACATATCTGTAGCAGTTCCACACACATGCTATCAGGTAGGCCTGATATCAGATGGAAAGAGAACAAAAACACAGATTAGAAGCTGACCTGCTCATGGTCAGTATCATGTACAGTTTCACGGAATCAGAAATACAACATAAGGTTATGGTAAGTACTTAACTATTTGCCTAACGAGTCTAAGTAGGAACTTTTGTCTCCTCATTTCCACACGTAATTGGTTGTTAGCCACAATGGTAGCGATGTGGTTCATCTGATGGCAATGTCGGTCTGTCCACCATTTTGGTCAAGACTCGAACATCTCAGTAACTGTTTCTAGATTTCAGTGAAATTTTGTAGTGACATTATTGTCACTCTCCTCAGATTAATTGCAATAACTCTGGCAATGACCTGATATAGTTTGTCCAATAATTTTTATAGTCATGACCACATACCCATGAAATTAATGACATTCTGAAACCAGAAAAGCTAAAACCTATCACGACAGTGAAGTTTCATATCAGTCGATATTGATAATTATTGATCATGTAGATTGTGACTGACAACTTGTTGTGCGGTCTAAGGGATGGGAGCGGCTGAGGTGATAAAATGAGTAAATATCACAATATTTTTGACCAAATACCTCAATACTGAGACTGTATTATAAGGATGACTATTGGTGATTTCAAAACATATTAACCCAATGACATGTTTTGATAAATAATCATCAATAATGTGGATAAGTGGGTAAAAGGGAACATCTTTACTGTCATGCAGAGTTACTAGCATGGCAGTATAGATGCAGTTGCATTCACGCAAATACAACAAAATGGCGCCTATTTCTCTGATTCACTTTTGTTCATAACTTTGCTTTGTCCCTTGATTCACTCTCTACTTCCCACTTGCTACACTTTCGCTCAACTTTAAACGGACAAATCCAGCATAGCACACCTTTAAGGAGTGTTGCGGTTTAAAAAAAAAAAAAAGCTTTTCCTAATTATGCAACTGTATGCACCAGGGTGTTCCAAAACATAACGGGGTTATTCTGTCCCCAGAGAAGCTGTGATGTAAGTGTAACATTTCTGCTGTGCTATTCTCTACACAGATGGTGCCACAATGACATACACATTATGTCTCACAGAACACATAAAAGAATGTTATACAAAATAAACTTCCTCTAATATTTAAACAAATTCAATACAAATACTACTAATAATAAATAATCCATGTCCCCGCTTGTTGAATTCATTCACTATTAGCTTGTTTTAACTGAGGTTTTAAATCATTTTAAAGTACCAAAAACAAGTTTCTGTTGTTCTCTGTCATCCACGAATCATCCAGCTCTCAGCAGGCAGCTTGCTACTGGAACTCCCCTGCCAAACACAACACCATCTGCTTTAGCCATCCGCTACCACAACCCAAGCCAGGCTGCTGAGCTCTCTTACTTTTGTAATAACCCAATTAAGAAGTCTCCTTCATGCTTTGACAGCTAGGACATTTTAACATCTATTTGCAGCAACAGAAAGCTTTTATTTTTGCTCCCAGTTTCCCTTCAAACGATACTGGCAGTATGATAATGATGTTTACTATGCGAAGCGAATTATTCAATAAGTAAGAACGACTTCACAAAAATGTTGATAGGGATCCAACTTAAGAATTCTCTTAACTATCCCTGTACAAACCATTTTATCCACTGCTGCTATTTAAAGTAGCAGTTTGTCTTGCTATCTTAGACTAAACATTGGTTATTACAGAACACAAATGTTTTTGGTTGTCAGCAGAAGGAATAATAACCACAGAGTTACTGGTTCTGGTGCAGTTCAGCAGTTCAATTAACTGTCATTTATTTATTTTAAAAGTCTACAGGCTGTACTTGGTCCTGTGACACATTGGTGCTTTTGACATAAGGCCTCATTTTCAACCTACCCAGTCCTATTCCTATTGATGGAGACCATTTTCAGCTCATTGCATACAGTCTGGAGTGGAGGGACCCAACAGCAGCCGCTACCAAGCTCCAATTTAACAATCCACAGTGCACCCAAACCAAGTCCACTATGACAACAGTCTGCTGAGGTGAATTTGAGGGCTGGTAAAATAATTTTAGAAGTCAAACTATGGCTGAATTTCTTTCATTTGTGGCTCTGATTAGGCTTAACAGTGACAGGAAGCTAGCAGTAGTAGCAACAGGAAGTAAAAAGTTCAGCAGCTTTATGTTGCTGTTAACCCTAGTCAGAGTCCCAAATTGAGGAAATTCGGCCGTAACTTGGCTTCTAAAATTATTCTACCAAAAATTAAAATTTGCCTCAATAGGCTGTCGTCACAGTTGTTTTGCTTCAGGTGCACCCGCATTAACATTAGCAGTGAAATGGCGAGCCATCCAAACTCTGTGGCGGAAATGGTCTCAATAGGACTGGGTAGGTCAAAAATGAGGCCCTATGTCAAAAATTCCGAAACATCCCTTTTAGCTGTTAATGTCAGCATGTGAACGTGCTTACAATGAAAATGCTAATATGTTAATGTGTAGCAGGTACATATATATGTATGTATGATATGTACTTCTTGCAAAAAAAACCCAAAAAATATTTTAAGAGATTCCATCCAGTCTATTAAAAAAAAAAAAAAAAAAAACTTTACAAGTTGCTGAAAGCACATCTTCTTCAACTTCACAAAAGACATTAAAAAGTTGTATCTGAACAGAAGGTTACAGATAAAAGTCAAGTCTGTGACACGAGATTGCATTAGAGTTGCTCCGAAACCAAAACCAGTACCGGAAAATGCCTCCGAAATCACTGAAAATGCTGGTATCTGTATCGGCGAGTGCACCAGTCTGTGCACCGATTCGATACCCTGTGACTTATTAGCCGCTAAACAGTACCCATCTGCTTCCCAGTTAGCTTAGTTAGCTTCTATTCTATTTGCCTAGATTTTAGATTTTAGTTTTTAAGTTGCTGTTGCACTACTGTTTGACGGTGTTTTATTTAAGTCTTTTTATATTACCAAATTATGATTACACCTTATGTTTTTAAGGAAATTGTCATCTTTATCTGCCCCTATGCCAGCCTGGTTATCAGGATCGGTATTGCAAAGGAAAGAAATGGCATTGAAGCATCCCTAGGTTGCATAAAATGTTTCCATTGTAAAAAAAAAAAGTGTTAATGTGCAAACATAAGCCTACCTTGAAGGCAAGAATACAGCCAATGAAGAGCAGCACGATGAGGACCAAGCACACATTACTGAAAGCAGCGATCTCCTCTTTGTAGGGAAAGTTATCAGGCTGCACGGGAGTCACAAAAACAGAAGCAGCAGTGGGTTCAATTCAAGTAAAAGGACCACCAGTCAGGAAGCTGTGGTTGTACATCGATCACTACTGACATGTGAAATGATACATGACGAGTCAAATGCTTACAAAAACCTTTGTGAACCACAAGGAGGTCAATAATTTGCTGTCAGATGTAACTGCCTTCACTCTCAAGAGGAAAAGAGTCCAGGTTTCTCACCAGTTGCTGCAGGTAATCCTGTATGGTGTTTGGGTAAACCACAATGCTGACTGCGACCAGGGTGTTGAGAGCAAAGTCGAATAATTGGTAGCAGAAAAATGGGATGATCCAGGCAGCGCGCAGCTAAAAAAGAGACATCTATTTCAGAGAGAATCAAGCTGAGCTCTTTGGCCAATGCTAATCAGTTCTAAAAATGAGATGAGGGAGATTACAGTGTGTATGAAGTAATAAAACAGCAGGGATGATATTTAAATCTGTTGTGTTTCTATAGACTTCAAAATAGGCACAGTGTTAAGTGTTAGTAGCAACAGAATGGCAGCATAAATATTTTTTTTAACAGTTTGATAAACATTTATGCAACGGAAATTGATATTTGAAGGTTTTCTGATGTTCAGTTCTACACACACCCACACTTTAGAGGAGCTCAGTGCATCAGAAAGAAAAATATAAAGAATCATACATTTACCTTGTATGCGCCGTATGTTGCCATGCCACATATAAGTATCATCAGCAGAGAGATCGCTGAGGCAATGCACATGTCTGAAACAGAGAGAGGTGTTTGATTAAGGCACATTCATTTTCAAATTACATTTCTAGAAACATTTCCAACATTATGTTCTGGAGACATATTCTGTAAAAACATAAATGACAAGCTGCATCTGTCAACCAGACAAGGAATTAACCTCTAGTCTGTCATTTGCTTCATGTCAGCCTGACCTCATATCAACTCAACCTCACATAACAAATCATGCCGTTACATAAGGAAAGCGCCACGCAGGCAGAAAAACAACGTAGTAAACATGTCAGTCCTGGGCACAACTGTAAATTCAGTCTAACAATTCTTTTTCCTGTCACACGCTAAAATGGCTTTTATATCTAATATGAAGTTACAGTGAAAATTTAGTTGCTCTGAGTAACAGGCAAAAAACCATTTGCTTATGAAAGAACTGGTTAAGTGTATAAAAGGCAATGTGCAACATCTTTCCCAGAGTGCAAATTGGCCTCATATCAAAAAGAAAGACACAATCAAACAGATTTATTAGCTTTAGAAGAATTGGTAGGCATATTTAACTTCGGAAAGCAACATGCTAGCTTTAATCCACTTCTTCTCGCCTTTCTGTAAGCTAAATTAAGCTAAGCGAATGAACCAAGTTGATATAAATCTTTTCACATAGTTCTCAGCAAATAAAAGCAAATGTACATACTTCCTTAAATGTAAGAGCAGACATTTTTAAAAAAAATCCAACATTTTCTGCCATTAGTATTAAAGCTGCAGTTGGTAACTTTTGCTAATGAGCTAACAAGCTAACATTAGCTGTAGCATGAGACTCGCTGGGAAGCAACTCTGCTGCATCTTCCACTCCCTGTTTTTGCTCCAGCTCACACTTTATTTCGTTAGTTGTCGCTCTCTATCTTTTAAATCCAGTTTTAAAAAAATGGTGGCAGGGAAATCTGATGTGGAGGACACCGGTCTTTTTCAGCTGGAGCTTGAGTCGACTGACAATGTTTCCTGCAAACACTCTGTTGTTTGCAAACACTGTTGTTGGCAGAGGCGAGTCAGTGTGTAAGGCACTAACATCTAATCAGCCCGTACCGACGTCACCTGTCGCTAAGAAGTGCAGCGTAGTCCGGCCAATCAGGAAAGAGAGTACAGAGAGTGTCACCGATTGGGCAAATAGAACGGGAGTGATAGCATTTTTACCAATCCTGAATACAGAGGCATGATGGGAAAACACAGATCTAGCAATACTCTCAGACCACGTCATTTACTAACAGCAATCTACGGGTATTATGACATTTTTTCCACATAGAACACCAAAAGAAGTCATTGATGTTTACCCCAAAGCTACCAACTGCAGCTTTAATCATCAACAACAAAACAACTGAGTAGCATCCTAAAACAGCAATAGCAGAGCATTGTTCATTGCCTGGTGGCTTAATTATTTTTTGTTTATCTCATGGCTTAATGTTGAGTCTTGGAGATTTGATGCCCCAGCTGGCCGCCGCACAAGCTTTGATGTTGCTTTTGAGTCAGTGCACCAAAGGTAATGACTACTGTCTTTGTCAACAAAAGCACACTATCAAACTTTGATATTTGCCTGAAAAGATCTAATCTCTCTAGAAACACTTTTATTTGATTATCAGTTTTGTTATTCAGCTGGTTTTGTGGCTTTCACCCAATATGGAGAGACGAAAGTTTAAAAATCACACAGAAACTGTCTGTATAGCTTGTTGTTTTCCGGACTGAACATTCA
Organism: Naso thynnoides; assembly: GCA_029783665.1. NCBI lineage: Eukaryota > Metazoa > Chordata > Actinopteri > Acanthuriformes > Acanthuridae > Naso > Naso thynnoides. The sequence continues at coordinate 25,398,864 of JAQLOL010000025.1, forward strand.
GAGGTACTAAACTAACTGAGCAACATTACAGTGATTTTATTCCTGCAAGCAGAGGTCGGATTTTAGGCTGCTGGCCCAGCCTGCTGTAATGGATCATGAGACACCATAATCCCTTGGAAGTGGGACAATAAAGTCATTCCCAGCAGCATGTGCTGTGGCCTACCTCCAGTCAAAGTGTCCCAGTGTGCACCTGTTCCCTTAATACGGCTTTTGAAAAATTCTGCACACATGGACATTAGGTTTGCGTGTCAGTGGTTTCAGGTGCCTTTCTTAAAAAGAAGCGCTGATGGTCATCCTTCTAAAATACAATAACTCATTCTATTAGATAACTGACAAACCCAGTTGAGTCGATCACCCTGTAAGCAGAGATCAAGTCATCTGTCAGTCATTTATGGCAGATTTAGTTTCAGTTTCAGGAGTTTCCTCATAGCACACAAACAAGCATAATACCTGAGTCAATGTAATTAAAACTGTTGAGATCTCAGATACATACAAGAATATGGCTGCAAGCAGCAATGAGGGGGCCAAGCAGTCAAAAAGTCTCATAGATATAATGACCTTCGTCCATTTGGCAAAGTTTCATAACAACAGATGTATGTTTTTATTTATTTTGTGACAAGTGTCCGCAAAGCATATTGCACGGGGACATTAAAGATTTATTCTACTCTAGTCTATTAAACAAACTTGACTTACTTACTCACTAGTCACTACTACTCACTCACTAGCCAAGTTTCACAAAAAAAAAGGCCACTCCTTTCTGAAAAGCCACACCGTCGCAATTTTCATTGGCTCTTAATGGCTTTTTTTTCACTGCTCAAATTTTTGCTGAGATTGGCATTGTAGACGCTGGTCTCTAGATTGCGTGTACCGATTCTCGAGCAGATAGGTGAAAATTCCGACAAGGAGTACGATTTTAAGTGTTTTTCCACAAAATTCAAATTGGCAGAAAACCTAGCAACCAGAAATTAAGGGTCCTTGAGACACATTTGTTCCACGTGATAAATGGAATATGAGGGAAGAGTTACATGAAACTCATTACAAATTCAGCTGAGAATGGTTTCGTGAGACTACAGCCTGTTTACTGTGAAGCACTGGCCTTCTGGACTACTTACTGGCGTCATCCATGACATCCAGGTCATTGGCCAACTCGGCGCTGGTCAGGTGATACTGCTCAGGATCACTGAGCGCCGTGAGCAGGATGAGTAACACTACGGCATTGATGAGCTTAGAGAAAAAGAACATATGGTAGATAAAGACAACAGTATGGACAGACAGGTGTGGGGCAATACGGACATGAGCTAGAGGAGGAGATTCAATGAAAAGTGGCAGATGCTGAAGGTATTTGGGCATGCAAAGGTTTCTAATTTTCATAAGCTGCAGATGACCCTTTCTATAGATAACATCTTCTACAGACAGCAGCTCTGGAAAACCCATTTGTTAAACCTTACACTAAAAATCTCCCTTAATTTACATATCTACAGTAATGGCTGTACGTGCAGGCACATACATGTGGGCCTATGCCTTTGGTCTGGTCTGGCCAGTGCAGTTCATTATGCAGATGACTCATACACTCCCATTGATTAAGTGAATGCAATGGAAAATTCTCTGCAGTCAATAGACAGCCTGACACAAAACCTGCTACCTGAAGAGGCCAAGTGCTAATTTATTCATAGGGAGCAGAGAGAGGATTTTTCCACATGTAGGTTAGGGTTTGTTGAAGTTAACCCTCTCATCACTGTAACAGTGATGCATTAAAGGGTGGATACATTCCATATTTATTCCATATTTTTTAATTCTAGTATTCCAAAACACTTTTAAGTGCTTAAATCCTGAGTTATTTTGTATCTAAAACTAAGGTTCCTGATCATAATTATAAAATTAATGATGAAAAGACGCCTAAAACTCAGTGACCAATGCCCACGCAATCACACAACAGGACCACACCATCATCTTTTATAAAGCTCTACAAGTCAAGCCTACCTTACCTTTAGTACATCTAATAGCAAAGCAAAACATACATGTTAAAGTTGGCTGGCATATGTTATTAAAGAGGAGAAGATTTCAATGCTTTTCTGGAAGCAAGATTTGCTGTTTTAATAATAAAGGCAAGGCACACATGCTAAAACCCACCATAATTATAAAAACCCCTTAGGCAAAATGAAAGCTTTCTGATCAGGTCATGTCATCACATGTGGAGCGTTTCTGGATGTCTGTACGGGCGCAGTGAGTGACAGACGATAGGCGGTGCTCACCATGTACCAGACCCCCAGGATGATGGTTCCTGTGCGGACATGGCAGCACAGACAGCAGCTTGTGGAGTACCAGCGGTCCCACGGGGAGATCATCTCGGCTGCTTTATCACAACTGCGCGGACATTTACAAACGACGTCGGTGTTTAGGAAATAAACAAAGCCTGCGGTCCCGATGACGTCTGGCGAGCGTCGATCCTCGCTGGGAAAAGACAAACAGAATCCGACTACCTCCGACCTGCCCGCTGCTTATCACCGGGAGCAGCTTAACGGCGCGGCGACCGTCAAGCTAGCGGCAGCTTAGATTGTATTTCCGGTTTCAAAATAAAACTCCGCTAATACATAGTGTTTACGTTTTAGTGTAGCTTTTTAGGGCCCGAGCGACGACGAAGTCGTCCCGGGAGGACCCTATTGAAATTGCAATGTTTATTATTATTATTATTATT
>JAQLOL010000025.1:25409878-25422018 GCA_029783665.1 Naso thynnoides
TTATTTACCACGTGTTGTTATTTTTAGACTCCCGTTAGCACTTTATGTAATTTAAGTATCGAATACATACCGGAAGTAAACCGCAGGGCACGTGTGCAAACCACCGGGGATGTGCGTGTAAGTAATTCAACAAAACAAAACATCTGTTAAAAATCAATTCAAATTACATTAAGTGCTAATCTGACTCTGAAAATATCATAACATGGTAAATAAACAAGTCACAACAAGCACACAGGACTGGTAAGAGTTGTTGGAAAGTTTACTTTAGGCGGAGGCAAGCTAGCACTTCCCACTGACTACCAGTATTTGAGCTAAGCTAACTAGCAGTGAGCTAGCTCTCTTCTTTGTTACTGCACACACAGGCCAAAGAATGGCATCTATCTTCTTGCCTAGAACCCAGGAGGGAGGAAAATAACAAAAAAACAAACAAACAAACAAAAAAAAAGGTGGCATATTCCTTTAAAGGTGATTAATATCAATCTATCTTATCAATCAGTGTCTCACTACCTCTAATAAAGTAGATGACAAAAAGGTGCTCAGGCATAAAGCATTAAATTAGCACATGTAAGGGTCAACAACACAGTATTTAAGTAGTAGAGGAGAAACATTTTTACCATCAATATCCCCGCTCCACAGTGATGCTGGTTCTCTACTGGTTGTCCAGGGGCCCGTCTTTGGAACGGCACTGTGAGCAGGAACTTTTACAGCCATGTCAGTCGCAACAGGCACTGCTGCCACCTCACTGCTGTTAACTAATACCAAGACAGAAACACGTGATATTTAGCCAAGGCAAGCACACATCAGTATGAAACATCTAATATTGGAGTTCTCAGGGAGGCATGAGCACTTTTCTTCAGCTCTAAACTGTGAACACACTACATGACCTGCAAAGTCATCAGGTCTCCTGACTGTTCAACAAGAGGGTGCACTAAACAGGAACCTGTCACTGGGAGGGGCCTTTCATGAGTGTGAGAGCTCCTAAATCACTCAGTGTAGTTAAATATCGAGACAATGTCTTAAAATAAAAGCTCCAGCACAACGTTAGTGTTGCAGCCTACCACCTAAGAAGTCAGCACTAATGAGCATTGTTGTTGTTGTAAAATATCTCCTGAACTATGTTTCATCCGGTCCAGTATGTGCTCTGCTCAGAGAGAGAACGGCACTGGTCGAACAAGCTTAAAGTGAATAAAAAGAGAGAGAGCAGCTGACAGAAATAAGATGTTACTTTCTGATAGTTTAACAGAGGTTTAGTGGTCTATGAAGAAACACTACTAGGCCCTTGCCCTGCTGTTTATTTCGATATATTTGGCACATGAACTGATGCTGACACTGTATCTGCTGATGTGTCAATTTTGACACAAATTGTGTCCGCTAGATGAACTTTCGTCTTTTTTTTAAGCTCCTACCTGTGGGTCAATTAGCAGGTGTACTGGAAAAAGTCATCTTACCATCTTCTGTTTCATCTTGTGCTGCTGTCAACTGTATTTCTATTCTGAGTGGTCAGTGTTGATCAAACTTCAAATAGAGACTTGACTTGTCAGATGGGCAATACCAGGTAAACGTATGTGAGGCCCACTGCTTTATCCTCTGGCTATTAGACCGACCGTTAAGACTGGCTGCTTAGCTTTGCCCTCAGCCTGCAGCATTCCATGCTGTTGGTTGAGGGGCCGCTTGCAAGCGTATTGAACTCCTAAAAGACACTTTTGGTTGTGAGTTCTCATTTATTACCAATATCTGACACGCTAGATATCTTGCGACACTCCTTCGCAAGGGTGTCAGAGAGTTCATGGTTGCTTTCTTAAACAGTTCTCAAGAGCACACTCTGATTTGCTTACAATTTGTTGTATACAGCAAGATCAGGGCTAACATCCAGCAGTCTGAACTGGACATAAGATTAGACATAGAGGAGATATCAGTACTTTGGAGCTCTCTCTAAAACTGGTCAACAGTCAATGGTTGGAACATTTTCTGCTGATAATTACCTTGAGGTACAACAACATTCTCCACCTTCTCTGCTTTCACTTTAGCAGACTCTCCTGAAAAGACAGAATTCAAAAAGGTCATAAGTCAAGTGCACTATCCATGAGAGAACATTAGTGAAGGGAGAAAATCCACAAACACTTTGGCTACAACACTTCAGGGAAAACTCACTCCATACTCAGTTTAAATCCCCTGAAGCCTCTATTTATAGTCTGTCTTGTCAACAAGAGACCAACCGAATGCAACAACAGCCTATACAGAAAAACAGACAGAAATATCTCCCTAGGTGTCATGTTAGGCTGTTTATTCAAAATGGTCACAAAGCATGAGCTCTGTGTCAGTGTTCAGGTAAAAAACAATATCCCCTGATCACCAACAAAAGGATCTGAGCAATCCTGAAAGTTCTCAAAAGAAGCAAGTCTTAACCTAAATATAAAATATACGTCATTTAAGAGCAACCTTTTTTCTTCTTCTGGCTGGCAGGTGCAGTGGCGGCAGAGGCCTTGGGCTGCTCTGGGGGAGTGCTCACAGGTGTGTCCCCTCCTCCAGGACTGGCTGAGCCATCGCTGGAGCTCTTGTCCTTCTTGCGTTGCTCACGCTTCTCCTTGTTGCTGACCTTGGTCTCCCATGTGCCTGAGAGGTACCATTGAGTGCAGTGAGGAGTTAGTTGCAAAATACTGCAAGGTTTCGTTAAGGGGATTAGTCAGGAAACATGGTATGGATTAGGCAGGATAAAGGAACAGATGTGGCAAGTAAATTCGCTGAGGAAAAGAATCGACGGCAGATTTCATTCTACCAAAAAAAGTCAGGTATCAATCAAGTTTTTTCTCTTTTAACCAAGGCCGCGTTCATTAAAAGCACAGACGTAAATCATTACCAAAGTGATGCATGGTCTGGTTTTTGTAAATTCCGGCTTATGAAGAGACAAAAACAGGCCTCTGCCCGTATGTCATTTTGACCTCAAAAACTTAATCATGATGAGATTCCTAGTATATTACCTTCTTCTGGCTCTTTACCATCTGCAGTCACTGTCTTGGTCTCCTTTACGGCCTGTTTGGCCTTTTTCTTGGACTTCTTCACCTAAAATAAAAGAAACAGTCCTGACTTATTTCCAGTTCATTTTTCCCCACTAGTTATCTCTAACAACACAAACAAAACAAAACAAAAAAAACACAGCACCATCAGCTCTGTGTCCATTACGCAAGACAGGAAGACAGGGAGGAAAAGACATGAGAATGTTCTGTTTCCAACTATGTTATCAAGGAAAACTCTATTGAGATTTTCTTTTTTTACTAACACGTACATTGGCAGAGACAAAAAACTGGCGCATGGTGCTGCAGAAATACGGCATGTCATGTACAACAACAGCACAAATTCTGACCGCTGTCGCTGTGATAAATGGGTCATATGTTTTTTAAACATTGGCCTAATGGTGGCTTTGAGCGGCCACAATGGAGATCCTATGCAGCACATATGACTTCACTTCCAAGAACTGTAACCCCACGCTGACTGAACCGTGGACACTCAATCAAATGAGCATGCTCAAGCCACAGCTATTTATAAAGTGAAACTACATCCACTGTCCAACACTCCCTAATTCTGTTACATGTCCTTTTCTTAAGGACTATTCCCATCTCTTAGTGTATATAAAATGACATCCTCTGACTCCAGAACCTTTAGGAGCACAGTTTGTGTTGTTCTGCGCAATCCGGCTCGCATTCGCTGAAAAGATGCTCCTAAGCCGGGGGTCATTCTTCACGATTTTGCAGCACCTGCAACTTAAAAACTGCAACCTTACACTGGCAGCTGATCTGGTTACATCACTGCCTGGTGACGAGAAAACTGCTTGTCACTGAGTGGATTCGAAAAGTGATTTGTGATTTAAAAGCAATAACAACTAACACAACCTGGACACATCTATCACCATGGACAAATTTAGGCGTTCTTGTCACATCATGTTGCTGTGTGTGTGTGTGTGTGTGTGTGTTGTCATGTTTTTAGAAGCAACTAATTACCTCTGTAACCTTTTCAGGCTTGAGCTCTGGTGGGGGCTGTTGGTGATGTGGCACAATGTCTTCCGCCACTATGGCTTCTTCCTGTGGCTCAACAACAGCTCTCCCGTTTGACTGGGTTTTCTGGAAATAACAGATGACACAGAAAAATATAGAGGGCCATGACACTTTTAAGCTATATCCCCCTCCCCAGCATTTACTATGTATCACTACCAAGGCTAGCCTAGCCAAGTCTGACACTGGTAGCTAGCTAGGTTTTTAGCCATGACACGAGATTCAACTGTCACTTTGACGTTAGCTGGACAGATATCTTGGCCAACAGTCAGGTAGGAATGGGAGTAGCGTTTCTCAGACTTCATTTATATTAGGCTACTTGCCTTTTCCGCCTTCTTCTTCTTTTTCTTCGGTTCCTCGGACTTAACAGGTTTACTGACACCTCGCTTTACTTCAGTGCCATCGTCCACGGGGCTACCAGCGGCTCGTTTCTTGAAGACAGCCCAGCAGACTGAGGCCCACAGAGCGAATATCAGCACCAGTCCGGTGCATACCACTAAGAGGATCACCCATGGCGGAATAAGCTCAGGCTTCAGTCCCAAATCCACGCCGAGCTCGGTCCGCAGGAGCCCCAGGCCTTCGGACAACAGTTCATGCAGATGATCTGTAAGCAGCTTGACCTGCTGAGAGGCCGCGTCCTGCCACTGCTCCATTAGTAATGTTTGTCAAACAACAGACCGATTAGTCACGCTTTACTTGCCGCTATTAGCTGCGCTAGCCTGCAGTGCTAGCTAAAAATAACGGAGCGACTTCGACATGATGGAGGACAATAAATTCACCCCCTCCTCCGCCAGCAACATCGACCCTTCAAGACAGCCAGCTAACTAGCTAACGTTACCGAAATCCTGTATAGGCTGCGTGGTCAAGCAGCTAACTAGCCATTAGGCTAGCTATATCATTGGAGGATAATGTGCGACCGCTAGCTGACCACCACAATGCCTCCACTGTGACCGCGAGTAAAGCAGGTTCACCTCATATGGCTCCGTTTTAACTGGAGGAGAAGTGTTGCCTTCAAGGTCGCTTGTAAACTATAACTTCCCCACTCCAGATCGCATACAGGACTTAGAAGGCTTCAATAAATAGTAAATTTGAACAAAATCATTGTTTTTGTAGGTTTGAGACTCTAAAGACAACATATTTACGGTGGTTTTGATGGCAAACTGATACATGTTTGGATTTTATGGCCTACCCAAACGAGTTCACCAATTTCCTTTTTTGACACAATCATGTAAAGGCAACACAAACGGGCCGTGATGTTTAAAAAAATGGGTGGTGCTAAGATTTCTTCCATGTTGATTGGCCCACACTTCAGTTAAAAAAATTAATTCCAACTAAATCTACATAAACCATTGATAGTTGTTCTTTTTGAAAATTCTTTTTCAACGTTTATTTTATTAACTCTGTACCTGCTTTTTTTTGTATTATTAAGACATGCAAAAGCTTTCTTTCTCAAAGTGCCCTAATATCATTCGAGACCATACCACAGTGGCTCAGGTTAAATTCTAGCCTGGGCCCTTTGCTGCATGTAATTCCCTTACTCCCCTCCCACCTATGTTAAGTGTCTCTTTTGCAGTGACTATCATAAGGCAGAAATGCCCAAAAAAGCCTAATGAAGACTATACTTAGATGTATCATGTGTGTAGCAGGTCAAAACTTTGTCACAGATAAGCAGCCTCCTCTCACACACAAAATTAACATTTGTTCCCTGCTACTCTCAACATGAAGCACTGTAAGAAAAAAAGAAACGACAACTTATTTGCATCCAAGTTTATTTTGAAATTCCCTACTCCCCCTGTACAAGAAAAAGAGGACTTTCCACAAAGGCAGCAGTGAACTGTCAGTGATAGTACTTTTCTAGGGAAGGAAAAAACTTATAATCACAGTGTGTCTTCTTTTCTTCTTTTAAATACTTCTACTGCTGTCATCTTTGGCTGGGTTTCGGCAGACAGCCTTCTGTCAAACCACATTCCTGGGAAGCAAAGGTTGAAGCCAATAGAGCAGGGCTGTGGGCTTTACATTTTACAGTGCCAATGCAGGAATGTTCTGGACTGTATACCTCTTCATCATTAACACAAAAAAAACAATAAAAATTGAAATAAAAATAACAAGCTGTTTGTGTTTACAACACAAACAAATATTACCGCCTGGGAAGATAGCGACAGTATGTCGAATTTCATAAAATTGTATAGACAAAAAATAAATCTAGAAAAATGGAGCTAGGTAAATATTACACAACAGTAAACATGTTTATTTTTTTATTTTTTTGAAACTCTTTTTTTGTTGAACCTCTACACAAAACCAAAATTCTTGGTCTTAATGGCTAGCAGGAGTTTCTGTTTGAGTATCTGTTTTGAAGAATAGAGTGGCACGTAGAGACGTGAGATGCAGGTATTGGCTGTGGGGAGGTGCTGGTCGTCTGGAGGCCTGATGGTGATGGAGGGCATCGGCTGGAAGCCCTCCTCGCTGGCTGGCAGGGAAGGGCTGGAGGTCCAAAAGTACACCTGAGGACGAGGAAAATCATTACATTTCACATTGTCAACAGAGGTCATTTGCAATGTTAGAATTTTTGTGTACAGTCAGGAGTCCAAAACTGGGTGCAAAAGAGAAAGGCTCTGAGCAAATTAGATTATTGAATACATCCTTGCTCATAAGTGATTTAACAGAATGGTTATGCTATCAAGTGGTGGTTTTGATAGTCAATTATAGATTAATTAGTGCAGAAATGAACCAGCGACAATACATCTAATGTGGATATGCAGCTTTTTGGGAAGTCATAGTTGCCTTGCATGACCTTGTGTAGGGTGCTAAAGCAGGAAACAGCAAGAGGCAGGAAGAAACCAGGCTGCACATCACTATATCTGACTAAAATCAACAATGTGGGAAAAAAAAGTCACTTTCCCAGAGCAGACATTTTTTACATTATGCCATATCAAAGTCACAGAATTTAAGGTATTCAGAACAGGAAGAGCTCTGGCTATCCAGCAAAGAAAGGAATCACATTGTTAGTACCGTCAAAGATGATCTTTAACAAGGAGTGTAACGGTTCACAAAACTGAAGTCATGGTTCGGTTCACATGTCAGTTTAGACCTCACAGTTCTGTGAGTTTGGTACAAAAATTTCACCATAGCATCAACTTTCATTCTTCTTTATTTTTGCTTCCTGGCTCAGGTGAGAAAAACACTGTTGACATGTGCATATGTCCTCATTTATCGTAGGTTATACAGTACAACAAACTATCTGCAGAGTGTGTTTATTTTTGAAAAAACGGATGACTGGATTTGCTGCCGTATCTGTGACTTCCTGTGTGCAGCTTAACGCAGCTAGCCTCTTCCTTGTTGTGGCTTCAATTCGTGATAACCGCACTAAAAACAGTGGATTAATCGTCCTGAGTGCCACACAAACTCAACGGAATGACTCATTTCACTATCAGAGTTTAATTCACATACTTTGGAAAGTTTAGAGAAGCCTCACAATTACAAGATTTAAAAGAATCAGGTGGGTCTGCTACATAAGCTAAATTAGCATGTGCTAAACTTGCTTAAGGCTTACCACTGCTCAAGGGTTGTGGGTGGAACTCGCATGTGACAATTTGGTTCACAAGAAAATTTTTAGCAAGGCTAAAAATAAAAGACATGCAATAAAAAATATTTTGATTGTTCCACAGTTGAAGACAGTGTTTTAGGAAGCGATAAAAAGACTGATGTGGCTATCCAAACCTCTTCTATCTAGTTTTTTTTCCAACATTGTGGACTTTAAAGAGAACGTGCTGTTGATTTTAGTTGTTCATCTGAATCTTAACTAATGTACCTCAAGCAACTATTGACATGGCTATGCAGTGCACTGCTAAGAGCAATGCAGAGTCTCTTTTAATGGAGATAAATGAGATAAAAACAGACTTACCAGATCTTGCCTCTCAGTCATGCTCATCTTCTCCACTATGGACCAAAACCAGCGTTTAAACTGCAGTAATTTGTCTGCATTTTCGCCTGTTGGAGTAAGTTCAAATCTTTACTTATTATGTAACAGGAAAAAAAAGTACAATAGTAAATCTTTCATTTCTCAGTTGATGTAGGAAACAAAGACAGGAAATTTGATGTAAGTAGACACAGAGCAGGAGAACCAGACAAAGCAGCATACCAGACTCATCGTTGAAAGACGTGAAGCTAATGAGCATCTGGACGTTGACTTCTCCACAGCCATTGACCAGCAGCCTGAAGTCCTCAGCCGTCAGGTCCTCCAGGGCGTTTTTAGGGAGAACATCCAGCAAACCCTTCCTCATTGCCTATCAAAGACACAGACGTCAGAATTACAACAAACTCACATTCAGAGTGACAGGGAAAACATTTGTGCTCCAAAAAACTGAGATGAAGTTTGAGATACGGTTTCATGGAACACTGAATATCTGAGGATGCCCAGCCAATTGACCCTTGCGCTAAGCCACGCCCACCTTTGTTTTTACTGCTATGTCTGACAAGCTGTCGGAGATAGCATGGAGCTCACACTCACTAACTGCACTCCCTAGAGAAATATTAGCCCAATTTTTTTAAAAAGGAAAAGAGCAATTTCAGACAGAAGCAGACAGAAGATCTGCAATATGCATTGAATGATAAATACAGGATGTCAAACTGACTCAGCAGTGAAATAAGGTTAATGTTATGAGTATAAAGATACATAAAGCCTACAGATCACAGTACAGCTGCTTCAACTTGTGTCTCACTTCATTCATAAAACAAACAAGGACTCTCGTAATGATTTAGGACCCGTTTAGGACAAGCGGAGGAAAACGTCTCTTTGTATATTATGTTAAAAGTAACGTTGGGCTTTTTTTGTTGGGTTCAAGTTTAGGTTAAATGCTGCAAACCGTTGAGAGCTGCTATTTCAAGATTCCAGCCATAGTTTTGATCTTAGCTGGCTAGGCTTGGTAGTACTCTGCATACAACAACATAACATGGCCTCCATGTCTAATTAAGGGTTACAGAAGCAGACATGAGGTTAGTTGTGCTTGTTAAACTGTGAGGGTTCACCAGGGAATAAGGAAGTCCAAACAGTTATGACCAGAGCATGGTGTTACACTTGTCAGACATTTGATTTTGGAAAGACAAAGAACATAACTCCTTTGAACCCCGCCAAACAACAAGCATCGCTTTTAAAAGTGCCTCAAACTCAACATTTAACCCCAGCAAGCTCAAAATCCACAGAACCAGCCTGAAAATGAAGAAAATCTGAAAATACTGCATGATTTCAAGAAGCACAGCCGTGAAGTTGTCGGATTATGGTCAGAGCTGGCAGATGCTATGCTCTGATTGGCCCATTTGCGTTAGAGGGCAGAGCTCAGCGAAGGGTTACTTAAGATGGAGTGACATTTTCTTAAGTATTTTACTTACATGGAGGGGCTGCTCAGCCACTACCAGCATTCTGTGCTCAGCATACTTCCTCACGTATTCATAGACGTTGAGGGGTGTTACTGGCATGTTGACCCCGCCAGACAGAAGCTCCACCTACACCAGGAGGGATAAGGCATAAACAAAGACACAAACATAAACACGCATCTTTCCAGATTCTGCTTTAAAAACTGACCTCAAGCTGGGATGCAAATAAACAAGCCAAGATGATGATTTTCATCAAAGATTTTACAAAACAAGGACACCCTGACTGAGAGTAAATGAACCTTAAGATGTGTAAACACACAGAAATGTGCTTTTTTATTTTAAGGGAATTACGGGTTTTCTCTGATGTTCAGTGAGTCTGAATTTGAGGTGTGTGTGGACTGAAATTTAGTTTTTTTCCAATTTTCTGAATTGAATTGGGGGAATTGCTTTGAATTGTTGGGTCCAAAAAATGTTAATACATTTTAATACAGAGTGTGGTCTAGACCTACTCTATATGTAAAGCGTCTTGAGACAACTTTGTTGTGATTTGATGCTTTATTAACAAAACTGACTTGACTTGTTACTATGTTCACACTGAAAATAGCAATGGCTCTAAAATTAAAGTCTCATAATTCAGTTTGTAAATTTCCAGTGAAATACCTTCTGCATTTAAAATGTGGCCCAGCTCATGATCACAGAATAAAATTCTACTTTTTAGAATTATCAGTGCCTCCAACAACAAGCACAGGTCTTTGCACCACTTTTTTGTTGTTTTTTTTTGTAAATTCTACCTTAAGTCTTATCAGTTCAGGCTAAACATTAATTTATTGGCATTCAGTGTAGTGCCAGTGACAGTGTAGTGCTTTACCTGTCCAGCCCCTTCCTCCTTGCAGAGGTCAATGGCAAAGGCCAGGTCCATGGCAGCAAATACTGCATCAGCTTCTCCAGCCTGAGAGTGGCGGATCAGCTGCCGCAGGCTCTCATACATGACCGGGTCAAAGAATGCAAAGTCGTGCCAGTTCACCTATATAGTAACAAAGATGATAAATAGATTTGGTAATGTCAAAAGCACCAGCATAATGGAGCAGTTCCTCCTGTAAGTGCTAAAATATATTATAAAACAACTTGTGTTCACCTACCTTCCTCCCAAGCAGCACTTTGATGACGTGTCTGTTCAACGTGATTGGACAGAGTTCATTCTGAAGCAGACATAACCCCAGTATTCTGCAGAGAAAATACAGCCTTTAACTTTTGGTTTTGGTTAAAGTTGTCACTTTTTTCCCCTAACTTTGTCTTTTTCTAAGAACTAAGTAAAATACAGTTTTTACTGGACCAAAATATCTTAGTTTAATTCTATTCCTCGGTGACATAAGAGAATAACAGCTCATTTACCTGCCAATGTTACGGAAGCAGTTCAGTCTCGCCTCTGTGTTCTTGCCAGGCCGAGGGGAGTAGAAACCACGTTTGCCAGGCTGGTAGAAGAGCGGGGCGTTGTCGTCCCCGTCATCTGGGTCGTCCAGCTCCATGTCAACCACACTGCGGGTTGAGCCGTGACGCTTGCGGTTCTCCTGTTGCTACAACCACACAAAAGGGAGAAGAGGAGAGCTGGTAAGCGTGGAAAAATATGTTATTCAGATTATATGCACAGTCAAACACTAGTTAGTGCTTATTGTTTTCTTGGTCTTGTAATGTCCTATTGTCTTTTGTTAAATGTGGACCCCAGGGAGACTAGCTGCTACACTTGGAGCAGCTGATGGGGATCCGTAACACACTAAACTAAACCAGCCCTGAAGTTTCAAAATGATCATTAACAGAAATTGAATAACTTCAGGTGTTACATGTTGACAGGAGAGTTAAAAACAGAGATGTTGGGTTTACTTGTGCTTTTTCTGGAGCCTCCAGCAGACCGAGGTCCAATATGCTGTCAGCACCATTTTCCCTGGAGGACACAGAAGACTTTCAGTTAGTTTATAAAATAATGTAACAATGTCATTTTGATATAATTTAGAGTCTACTTATACAACACTTGAGAGCAAGACCATATGTGTTTCACAATGTTTTTAAAAGAGCTGACTGTTTAACATTTATGTCCGTGTGATTGATCAGCTGATCGTACCTTCCATGTGCAATGAGAAGCTCCATGGCCTCCTCCACCCTGGCTCGAAGAGAATCCTCACTAGCCAGCAGTAGCAGCAGCTGGGCAGGAGACAGCTCCAGCAACATGCCAGTGATTTTACTGGCAAACGCCTGAGGAGACAAACATACAGCTGGGCTGAGTACGGAAACAGAAACCATCAACTGTTCCAGCTAAATAGAGTGGTAGCCATAAATACTGGGGGGGGCGCATGCTGCATTTGGGCAAGTGTAGCAGAAATGTTCACTCGCAAGTATGATTTTCCACTCATGGATAAGGCTCTGTCAGTTGTATCACGTTGAGACACATGGATTTTATGTGCGTGGGTTTTGAGAATAATTCAACGCCATAATATCCATCACTGTAACACTGAAACAAAATGAAGTTTTTGAGAGAAAGCTCCAAAATGCATAACTCCAAAAAAAAAAAAAGGCCTGTGGAGGAGAAAACATGCCAACCTCTTCTTAAGGTCCTTTGACACCATCAACAACAACTATGTTACGTTACTATGTGAGCAGCCACACTGACGAATGTTGGCATTCTGTAAACGATAGCACCAACCGCGCACTGAGCGCTTACGCTGCGTTGGC